>JAGFPH010003596.1:23890-42805 GCA_018207615.1 Philaenus spumarius | reverse complement strand
CTCTTTTGCACTATCTCTTCTCTATATTCTCTTCCTACCTATCGCTTCTTCTCTTCCTTTTATCTTATTTTGCTATCTCTTCTTCTCTATCCTCTCTTCCTTTCTCTATCCTCTACTCTTACTATTTATCTGCGTTTTTTATCTCTCTCTTCTCTTTTTATCTCTCTCCTCTACTCTTCTTATTTATCTACGCTTAGTGAAATTGTAAATCCACATACCTTCTTGTAACCGATGTTTTTAGGACGTACATAATAATATATCAACCTCGATAGTTAATTTTACTAATAATTTGGACTAAAAACCCTAAAAACGTTGCTGGAGAATTATTCAGCTACCTCGTTCCTAAAGAAACGTGGTAAGAAGTAGGCATAGCGAGTTCGGTTGTTCTGACGGTTCGCATAGCTGACACCGATGTTGTAGTAACCAGATACGATAGGTAACCATCACGCACTTATCCCGGAAAGGAGCTTTTGGCGGTGATGAAATATTAAGAATGGAGTGTCAACTTTCGGGTTCGCTCATGAACGCCCAATATAACTCGAGCCAAAAACCTTTCCGGAAAATTCTAGCAATGACTACGACTTATAAGAGAAACACTCCTTATAGATGTCAGTCAGTTTTTTTCCTGCTAAAATCGAGCTTTTCGCAGAGGCCGCTAGATGTGTTACCCTCGGAGCCGGAATGAGAGAGAGCTCTCGCGGCCAGTGCACGAGAGAGGGAGTGGGCTCGCAGAGGTGCGAGAGAGACAGAAGGCAGTCGGCCCCCGGCGCTCTCGCTTGCACACTGAGCTACGGAGAAAGGACGCCCAGCATTGCTAGCGGCCGCTGCGAAAACTTAGCTCAAGGCCAATATAGTTTTGGCTGAAATAAATGCAAGGCGAATGTTTGTCTTATAAGTTGTAAACCATTGGTTCTAGTACGAACAATTTAAGAAACTGTTTACCTCCTGACAAAAAAACGGGCTTCCGGTTGTTGAATTACTTTGCTAACAAACTCGTCCGAGCGGCTTAGGGAACCAACGTGAGTACCACATTTGTACCAAATCGGACGTAAAATGCGGCCGTTAGAGTTCGTACACATATATACAAATATAGGGTGTCCCGCATCTTTCAGACAACGGAAAATAGAAAGATGAAAATTGGGGAATGTCTTTGGATGTTTAGTATCTCCTTTTACAAACTTTCCCACCGTAGGGGTCCTATGGGGAGCAGCTCAAATTTCTTAAATGTAAACATAGGGCTTGTGACACATAATTTTGTTGTCCTTAAACAACAAACATTTTAATTCTAAGCAAAGTAAGGTACGACAACAACATTCGAAATGGCGTCCGAAAAACATTTTTCTAAAAATATTGGATCTTTTGTGTAAATTTTTAACATTTAAAATAGAAAGATGAAAGTTTGGCAATGTCTTGGGATTATTAATTACTGCTTTTACAAACTTTCAACACCCAATATTTTAAATTGTAAAAAAATTGCGGTAGAGTGCCAATATTTTTTGTAAAAAATGTTTTTCAGCCGCCATTTCGGATAGGGTCGCAATACCTTACTTTGCTTGGAAACAAAACGCTTGTGATTTAAGGGAAAAAGTTATGTGTCACAAGCCCTATGTTTGCATTCGAAAATTTTGAGTTGCCTCCACAGGACCCAGCCGGATGGAGGGGGTGGCCTTGAAAGTTTTTAAAAGTAGTTACTAATCATCCAAACAATTTTTTTCTTTCTACTTTCCGTCGTCTAAAAGTTACGAACGGGGTCCCTTACTTTTGGAACACTCTGTACATACTCGTATAACAACTTTAATAACATCCGAAAGTGTGTTCTAGTGATCATGCTCGGTGCTCATTTGCCATTCCCCCCACCTTATGTCTCACCATAAAAATCACTGCAAATATTGACCAATCATAGCCCATGTTATACTCGAGAAAATTCTTTAAAATCCGTAACGTTTCACTAAAACCAGTACGCAGTTTTTCAATTAAATCCTATTTGTAATAGCGTATAGTGTAAACAACATACTTGTTCAGCCACGTGAAGAGATAAAGTATTATACGGTTCAATAAATAAATGTAACGTTGTTAATCCGGTAAAATTTAAATTTACATTAATTAAAACCCCGCGTTAGTGGAGCACAATTAGACAAATTTTTTTTAAATAAAATCCTTTTCAAATAAAAACTTATTTGTCCAGTAATGGATTCATTCTGGTTTTAAATAAAATGTGTTTTAACTAAATGAGGTCTGTGTTTCCACGCGATGAATTTAATTACGTTTAACTTTATAATCAACAGTCTTTGCATGAATATACAAGTGCTTTGATACTGACACATAATTTCAGAGAACATTTCTTGCACTATCATCTCTAGGTTCATTAGTTTGTCGCTTACAAAGCTCAGCATCAACAACAAGATAAAAGATATTCAAAAGTTTTGTAAAAATACTCATTAAAAGTTTCGTTACATAATTGTGTAAATACCGCAAAATGAAGAACTACTCTGAGAGCATATGTTAATAAAAAAAACCCGTTTTAACTGTGCAATACAAATATCTTTAACTAGGGGAGACCCCTGCGTGCTTCGCACGCCAACCCCCGATGGAACCTTCTAAAAACATATGTTATGTTTTATTTACAATAAAAGTGTAGGATTAATAATAACCTCAAAACTAAGGTGGTAAATAATGTTAAATGTTCAAATCAAATTATTTCGTATATTTTATAACAACAGTTATAATAAAGGTTAAAAGAACCAGTAAGGCTCAGGTCAAAAACCTAACCGAAAAGTTACTCACTATCAATTACCGTGTATTATCAATAAATAGGAGTAGGCCTACTATGTGTCTTATTTATTTTTAATTAGGATGTAACATAGTTTTTTTACGTTTAAATTCCTTAACGCAAGTTCTTATTATTTTGTGCGTGATGAAACATGTATTGGTTCAGTATAGGCCTAACTTAAAATATTATTTGTATTAAAAGCTGGATATCTGGATCAATTGTTTTATTTGTTATTTTATTCAATTGGTTGCTATGGTAATGAATGTAAGTACATTCAAAAAGTTGTTTCAACAGTCTAGGCCTAACCTAAAATTGTCTTGGCTCATCAAACAATGTGCTGATGAGTTGGTCAAGCCTTTACAGGTTTTAGTTAACTCTTCTTTCTCTGATGGTAGATTTCCTTCTAGATTAAAAATTGCCAAAGTCCTTCCATTATTTAAAAAGGGTGACAGTAAAGACATTAACAATTACAGACCCATCTCATTACTTCCTGTGTTCAGTAAAGATTTTGAAAAACTATTTCTGACACAACTTTTAAATTTCTTAGATAGATTTAATATTCTTTTTAGTGGCCAATATGGCTTTCGAAAGGGTAAATCTACAGTTGATGCAATAGTCAAATTAATTGACTTTGTTGTAGAAGGTCTTGACAATAGAAATAACGTTATGAGTATCTTTCTGGACCTTTCGAAAGCGTTTGACCGTGTTGATTTAAATTTATTACTTACAAAATGTGAAAGACTTGGCATTCGAGGACAGCCACTTCTGTGGCTAGAATCGTTTATTTACAATAGAACACAATGTGTTACTGTTGCAGGAAGGCTGTCTAAAATGTCGAAATTAAAATATGGTGTACCTCAAGGGTCAGTTCTTGGACCAGTTTTGTTCTTAATCTTTATAAATGATTTGTCATCAGCAGTATATGTGTATATGTGGATAGATTAATTCAATTTGCTGATGATACAACTTTAATATTCAAAGCAGATTCTCTCCAAAATCTAGAGCAAAGGGCTTTTGTACAGGTCAATGCTACTTATCAGTATTTCACTGAAAATAATTTGGTAATCAATCCAGAAAAAAACAAATATTTGAATTTTAGTTTAAAGCCAAACACTTTTCAGGCATTAAGTGTCTTTTTTGGAGAAAAAGAACTTGAAGAAGTAAATTCAATAAAGTTCTTGGGTCTTACCATAGATAACAAGGTGGCCTGGAACTATCATGTCAATAGCTTTAGTGCTAAAGTTAGTTCAGGAATATTTGGATTAAGAAATTTAAAATTATATTGTAACTCTTCAGTTCTTTTAACAGCTTACTATGGTCTAATATACTCACATCTGAGCTATGGACTTCTACTTTGGGGGAATTCATCAGTTCAGAATATGCAAAGAGTGTTTGTCCTACAAAAAAAAGCTATAAGGCTTATAGCAGGTATAAATAAACAAAAATCTTGTAAAAAATACTTTAGAGAATTGAGAATTTTAACACTTCCTAGTATGTATATAATGGAAGTAATTCTCTATTTTAAATATAAGTGTGATCTTGTTCAGAACAAGGACATACATAATTATAACACCAGGACCGCTTGCAACTATCGTGCTAATCGGCATAGGTTGAATTTATATAGTAAACTTCCTTTGCAAGCAGGTCCTTTATTCATGAATAATCTTCCCATTAAAATAAAAAAGATACAAAATTTAAATTCTTTTAAAAACAGCCTTAGGCAACTAATGTTGTCTGGATCCTTTTACTCTGTGGAGGAGTTTATGTGCCATGATTTTGGGTCTAGTTCCCTTTGAAGATCCTCTGAATGTGAAGTCTGATCTTCCCTTTCACATGTTCTTGGTTGGGTCTTTAAAGGTTTTCTATTGTTGTTGTTATTATTATAATTAATTATTATTGTTGTTGTTATTATCTATTGTGAGTTTTTATTATTGTTACTTTGTCCTCAGCGGAAATGAAATTATTAAAAAACTGTGAATTATTCTATGTAGGTTTTAAATGACTAGTATTGGTTACATGTATATGTTTTATTGTAAGATTATTGTTTTTGTAAGTTACATATATTGTTTGTTAGTATTGTATATATATATATATATATATATATATATTGTTGTACATACATATTTGTTAGTATTGTTATATTGTTGACCTGTCTTATACAAATATTTGTCAAAGAGACCAATAAATGATTGATTGATTGATGTTTAATTTAATGTAAACATCATTATTTCAATCCACGAAAGCAGCTGGATTAGTTTGTTTCTTATTATATATAGTTGTAATAACGGAATAAATGGTTTTAAATACTTTAACATTGCTCTGACGTAATAAAAATCCAAGATAGCCGCCACTACAGCCAGACCCTTAAATGTAATTTGTGAACCTAGTTTACGTGACGATGGTTGTAATGCCAAAACAAATTCGGGGAGAAAGTAGAAGGGATGACACGCCCACTAGGCCAGTCACATTCCTAGTCTGAGGGTACTTCGACAATTCAGTCGACACAAGCAATAAAAGCAGGGTTAGCTTTACTCTCACCTTTTGATCAAACGTGACGATACTTAGTTTCACGTAGAAAGCAATGCATAGCACGTGAGTCAAGGTTTTATCTTGACGTAGTTACTTAGTTAAACTACCACAGACAAACTGTTCCTTCTTTACAATCAAAATTATGTTTTGCCAAAGCTCAAAGCTTAAAGTTGGCATACGGTTTGAATATTTATTCAAAATGAAAACTTTTTCACCCGAGTAAATAGCCACTATTGAATAAATACATGTTTAAATTAAACTAGCTTATGCAGTTGCAAATCTGAAATAAATGTGAGAAATTGAACATCCAATCAAAACGCTGGCCAGGATTGTCACTATCTATACATACAAATAAAACTGAAGTGTCTGTCTGTGATTTCAAAATATAAGCTTTTTTCTATGGTTATTCTCCCATTACCAAAATTTAAACACACATTTATAAATGTTTTGTCTGTCTGTATGTTTGGTCGGGCTAATCTCCGGAATTACTGAACCGATTTTGACGAAACGTTCATTACTATTTAGAGGACTTTTCAGAGAATATTTTAGGCTACTTTTTATTCCGAAAATATTAAAAATATCTGTTGAAAAATGTAAAAATTTTAAACGGAATGAGAGATTTTGAGGTCAGATGGGGATATTGCGTGTCTATTCCAATGTTTTTCTTACATTATGTAAACAATGATCCACATGCCTCTGTCCAAATCAATCGTCATTTCAGTAAAAATTCCTATTACAAATTGAAAAAATTAAAAAATTACGAATAAAATTATGGACTTTGTGGTTAGCATTGGCACCACCATATGTCAACACAGGGGTTGGCGAGCGAAGCGAGCAGGGGCAGGGCCCCACGTACATATAATACAATTTTAGTTTCTGTCTGTGATTTCAAAATATAAGTATTTTTCTAAGCTCATATGGTTATTCACACATTACCAAAACCTAAACAAACGTTTATAAATTTTGTGTCTATCTGTTTGTGTCTATTTGTTTGTGTCTATCTGTTTGTGTCTATTTAATTGTGTCGAATTTGACGAAACCTTCATTTACATACAGAGGATGTTTCAGACAATATTTTAGGTTATTTTTTATTCCGAATATATTTAAAATTCCCATGAAAAAATTTGAAAAACATTATGAACAAAATTATTGATTTTGCGGACAAATGTTGGGGATATTGCGTGTCTATTTCCATCTCTGTCTTACATTATGTACAGTTTATAGGTACTCCCACCACCAAACTTAGATCCAAATGCCTTTGCCCTAATCAATCAGCATTTCTCTAAAAATTCCTCTTACAGAATAGAAAAAATTCAAAAATTATGAACAAAATTAGGGATTTTGTGGAAAAATTCATGTTGGGGATAATGCGTGTATAATTTCGTCGTCTGTCTTGCATTTTGTACAGTTTATAAATACCCTCACCACAGAACTTACATCAAAGTGCTTCTGTCCTAATCAATCATCACTTCCGCAAAAATTACACAATATACAATAATATATTTGCATTGGCATCACCATAGGTCACCGTGGAGGTATTAAGAAAGACTTATAAAACAAACATGTGTACAAAATCACACGTAAAATGTGCCGTATGAGCACGAAAATAAAATATATTCACCAGCTGACCCGTACGGCATTGCCCGTGGTGGTTGGTATTTTCAGTCTTTTTAACGCAATTGTATTCTTTTTAAGTGTTCAGTCAGTGAGTGGTATTTGGCTTTTATATATATAGGACTTAAATAATAAAAGCACTATTGTCATAATAATAAAAGATCTGAAATTATGATTTAAGTAACTTTGATCCCCCAAACCCCTGCTAAAATTTCGAAATTTTTCATACCCTTTCTTAGTGAGCACCTATGGCCCTAGAGGAAGCTACATACCAAATTGCATTCCAATCCGTTCGGTAGTTTTGAAGAAATCGTGATTTAATAACTTTGATCCCCCCAAACCCCCCCTAAAATTTCGATTTTTTTAAAATCCTTTCTTAGCGAGCGCCTATGGCCCTAGAGGAAGCTACATACCAAATTTCATTCCAATCTGTTCGTTAATTTTGAAGAAATCGTAATTTAGTAACTTTTACCCCCAAACCCTCCCTAAAATTTCGAAATTTTTTAAACCCTTTTTTAGTGAAAACTTATGGCCCTAGAGGAAGCTACATACCAAATTTCATTCCAATCCGTTCGGTAGTTTTGAAGAAATCGTTTTTTAATAACTTTGATCCCCCCCCCCAACCCCCTAAAATTCCGAATTTTTTCAAACCCTTTCTTAGTGAACACCTATGGCCCTAGAGGAAGCTACATACCAAATTTCACTTCAATCCGTTTGGTAGTTTTTGAAAAATCGTGATGAGTGAGTCAGTGGGTTTTGGCTTTTATATATATAGATGCATCATTTTTTAATGACACCCGAAAACCTTCTCTGGACGCTATGGTCGGTGCTGATTGACTATTCCCGACGTTACGTCTCACCATAAGAGTCACTGAAATAGCTCGTCTTTCTTATGGAAATACGCCAGAAATCCTGTAACAATTTAAACATATCTCTTCTTTACTCAAAGAGATTAAATGATCTTGTTATGTCGAAAACAGTTACACTATACCATGTAATTTATTTGACAATGTTGGCGTAATATTAAACTAAACGTGATAATCTATCTATAAAAATGCATACTTGACATCGTAGGCCTAACTGCGTAAATGTTTTTTTGGGGTTAACTAAATAATGTTTGAAGTTGCTTTAACTATTTATAAGAGAAAGTCTATCGGTTGATTAACACAATCGCACTCTAATGTTCGCCTACTCATTCCCCAATAACACTTTGTCCTGAAGGCTGGAAAACTCTTGCAAAGTTACTTTGGAGAAATTACTTCCAATTACACAAAAAGCTTTTCTTTCCGGACTAATTTTTCGATGTAAAACTAAGATAATCACTTAAAAACAACTTTCTGATATTTGTTAAACCTGAAGTCTAGTTTCTCATTTTACATTGTAAGATGCATAAAAAAGTATTATTCTAGTACGAAAAATCTTAAAAAATGTTTACTTCCTGTCAAAAAACGTACTATCTGTTGTTGGTAGTACGTTTACCACCTTCAATCAATACTAGAGTGTTTAAAAGTGGTTAAAAATGAGTCAGTAATGATTGGTCCTGGAGTAAACTTAGTTATCCATATGGTTGTATATATCAACTTTTATAAAACCGAGCGTACGTCCGTACGTATATACGTACATGCATACGTACATGAGTAACATATAATATAACAGCTGATTTCACCCATCATGTGTACTTAACGAAACCCAGCGCAGATTTTACTTTAGGGTTATGTTTACAACTTCAATCATTATAATTTCTTGTGAAATAGATTTTTTTTAAATATGAGTTATAGAACTAATGCATGATAATATATTATACGTTATAATATTTGTTTTGAGATTATAATCTATATATAAATACAACCTTTTATCATCGATATATTCGTTTATATAAATTTAAAAAGAGATACGTATTCGTTTAACTTCGGAAGAATTCTTATATCTTCGTAAAACACATAAACATATTCGATTATTAATTAACTATAATATTAGGTCTAATAACTACTAAATCATTTGATCTAAGGTAATATTTGTATCTTCCTTTAAATATATAATTTATATATACATAAGCGAATACCACTCACTCACTATTCCTCAAAAACTACCGAACGGATTGAAATAAAATTTGGTATGTAGCTTCCTCTAGAGCCATAAGTGTTCACTAAAAAAGGGTTTTAAAAAATTGGAAATTTTAGGGGGGTTTAGGGTGTAAAAATAACTTAATCACGATTTCTCCAAAATTACCGAACAGATTGGAATTAAATTTGGTATGTAGCTTCCTCTAGGGCCATAGGCGCTCGCTAAGAAAGGGTTTCAAAAAATTCTACATTTTTTGGGGGTTTGGGGGGATCAAGATATTAAATCACGATTTCTTCAAAACTACCAAACGGATTGGAATGCAATTTGGTATGTAGCTTCCTCTAGGGCCATAGGTGCTCACTAAGAAAGGGTATGAACAATTTCGAAATTTTAGCAGGGGTTTGGGGGATCAAAGTTACTAAAATCATAATTTCAGATCTTTTATTATTATGACAATAGTGCTTTTATTATTTAAGATCTATATATATATAAGCCAAATACCACTCACTGACTGAACACTTAAAAAGAATACAATTAGGCTACATTAAAAAGACTGAAAATACCAACCACCCCGGGCAACGCCGTACGGGTCAGCTAGTTACGCATATAAATACAAATGTTTAACAAATAGGTCTACAGTTTTATAATCCTTAAAATTGTACACAAATACCGAGTTAAAAATCCCCGTCTGCACAGTTAGGTAGGCCTAGATAAAGTGCGTTGTTTGAATAGTATTTTGTTAAAATGATGTATTTCTGATGTGTATCCAATTAATCTGCCTGTGATTTTTCACGGGGCTTACTAGTACTAAACTAAACGTGGTAAACTATGAAAATGTACCAAACAAATGCACACGTGACAACGTAACTGCTTAAATGTCTTTCGGAGTTAACTAAATAATGTTTAGAAGTTACTTCGACTATTTATAAGAGAAAGTCTATCGGTTGATTAACACAACCCCACTCTAATGTTCGCCTACTCATTCCCTAATAACACTTTGTCCTAAGGCAGGAAAACTCTTGCAAAGTTACTTTGGAGAAATTACTTCCAATTACAAAAAAGCTTTTCTTTCCGGACTAATTTTTCGTTGTAAAACTAAGATAATTACTTAAAGAACAACTTTCTGATATTTGTTTAACCTGAAGTCTAGTTTCTCACTTTACATTATGAGATGCATACTTGTGTATATCAACAAAACAACACAGTAAATACATTAGTGAAAACCACCAATATCGATTTAGAAGCAATATTTTAGGTCAAGCACTTTAAAATAGACATTTTTTGTCTCCTGAAATTTTTTCTAAAAACTCTTCCTTTTCGAGATATTAGCAACTTTAAGTCGATTTATTTCAACACGTTTAGGGCCGCCATTTTTGTTTTGGGTGTTCCGATTTGTATTTTCTTTATGTCATTTTCCTAGTCTTAAATAGACCTTTAAAATGAGGTATCACTTGACCATACTTCAAATTTAAAAATTTTGAGTTGCACCCAAAATCCCCCATTTTTAGGGGACACTCAAAATTTCCGATTGATTCAAAAGATACTTTGGGCTAACTTAGTATCGGTCCCCAAAGGATATTTGTTTGTTTTAACAAACACAAAAGCTAAAGAGGGGGGTGGGACTTTTACGACACCTGGTATATAAAGTTTTTAATGACACCCGAAAACGTGTTCTGGGGACCACCATCTGTGCCCGTTTATCACTCCCGACCATAGATCTCACCGTAAGGGTCACAATAGCTCATCTTTCCTATGATAATTCGCTGAAAACAAAATGCTATCTTGAAATCTTATAAACCAGGACGGGTTATGAATTTCGTGGCACTCTGTATTGGCCAAACAATACACATAACATCGGCATAACGCGACACCTCAGTGCAGTGGTATTCAGGAAATACCATCGATTAAACCGTATCAGATTAATAACACTTCGTCTAGGCAATCTCGTCGAGTAAATACCTCCGACAGCATTGTTGGAGTGATGTGTATGGCAGTGTTTGTGGAATGGTCTTTACTTCTCATTGCAATACATTTATTATTCTGAAAACGCTGTGAATTTATTGTTCTACAATTTTAGGTTATGCTAACGAGTACAAACCTAAGAAACATACAATTACGTCTTAAATGATGAGACTTGCATGTAGCCAAATCTTTAAGAAAAACAATCGCATCTTATTAACAGTAAATTATGTGCAGTTAATATTTCGTAGGCCTATGCGACATTGTGTTGCAAAGATCGAATTAAAGAAAATAATCAACCGATTTTCTCAAGTTGTTTAGAAACGTCAACTTTTCAATATAAACTAACTAAAAACCCATTAACTTTTCACAATATTTACAAGAGACAGTACAATTTTCTTGATTGATTAAAATCAAAGCGGATTTTCGTCTTCCTTTGGTTGCTCAAAATAAAATTGAGTAATCGTAAAATAAAACCTAAAAACATAAGCATACAAAATAATTCGAACCAATTATTAAATTAGGTATATACTAATTGTCGGCCGAAATCAACCTCGCCGAATGCATACTCGCTGTGAGCGAGTCGAAGCAGTCCAAAATCCTAGCTCGCAAGGTCGATACGTAAACTCTCAAAGTGAGCGAACGAAGCAGTGCGTGTGCCGAGGGTTGGAGGTTGAGGCGTAAAGAAAGTCTGCTTATATATTACGTACAAGTAGGCAGCTATTCAACGTCTAGCAGATTAATTTCCCAAATAGTAGAAACATAAGTAAAGGTGCGGCTATACATACACGTCACGTCACGTCACGTCCCGTCCACTAACGTCATTTTTGGTAGGGTGGCTATACATACCCGTCACGTCACGTCACGTCACGTCACGTCACGTCACGTCACGTCCAGGCACAAAAAGTAGCGCGCGCACCAATCCACTGGGTTACACTACGTTGAGTCAACCATGGAGGAGTCCCTCATCTTCGAGTTCCGACACCGACGAGGACATTTTGATGCTAGTTCTTTTGGATGAAGAGAACAAAAGAAGAAGAACTGTAGGAACACATCCTATTAACAAAAGGAGGGAGGTACGATGCACAACTGTCTAGCAGTAGTTAACTCTTTATGTCAATGTCCATGCATTTAATGATTAATTACCTTTTTTTTAGATTCTATCGTAACAATCCTTGTTTTGTCGTCAATTTTATAATAAGACGGCCGTTTCAACTTTTATTTCATGGTAAGTCAACTCGTCGTCCATGGTTGACGCACAACAAAACACTATGTTACTGAAGGAACGACACACAAGAAACAGGTGAACAGACACACTTCACCCCTTGAACTGATAAGGTGCAATATTTTTGTTTATCTCTGTTATGGAGCCAACAAAATATAGTCAAAAAACATTCAGCTATACCAACGATGTTTCCCGACTGTGCGCGGACAAAGCCGAAGCGGAGATAAATGACGTCGCTTGACGTCGCTTGACGTGACCCCTGGCTATACATACCCGTCACGTCACGTCACGTCACGGTATGCTCTCTAGAGCATTCGAATATTTTCTGGACGTGACGTGACGTGACGTGACGTGACGTGACGGGTATGTATAGCCACCTCCATTTGATTTCACAGGGAGCATACCTCTGGAAAAAAGACGGGACGTGACGTGACGTGACGTGAAGTGTATGTATAGCCGCACCTTAAACCTAATTATGGAAATTGGCTCAACTCACGTCAGCGGTTCAGCTGCGTTGTGGAATAATTTTTAAATCCCGTTCATTTGTCACGTAATTGACACTGGTCAAGTATCAAGTTTGAATTGTTTTCCTTCCATAGTACAAAGTCAATAATTAAAAGTAAATCGGGAAAAGGATCCGCAAATTTATAAATAATGTTTAGCTTTTTCTCACCAAGTAATTTCAAAAGATAGATTTATAAAATGGTTTTAAATTAGGACATGTCAACTCTCAGGTGCATGAAACTCCACTGTTTGGATACGCGGATAGGGTGAAGTGCTGGAGTCGCAAGTTGATTTTTCTTTTGTTGCAGCAGAGCCTTTATATAATGAACTAACCACCTGACCAAGAACAATAACCATGGCGGGAATGACGTTTACACTGGTGGTCTGGTACACCGTATATTGAGACGTCATGGTCTGGTTAGCCGTATATAGAGGTGTCATGGTCTGGTACACCGTATATTGAGACGTCATGGTCTGGTTAGCCGTATATAGAGGTGTCACGGTCTGGTACACCGTATATTGACACGTTATGGTTTGGTACACCGTACATAAAGAGGTGTCATGGTCTGGTACACCGTGCATATAGAGTTGTCATGGTCTGTTACACCGTATATTGAGACGTTATGGTCTGGTACACCGTATATTGAAACGTTATGGACTGGTACACCGTATATTGAACTGTTCATATTTTCTTCCTATAATTATGTTGAGGTTTAAGCGGAGAGATGAAATACTCTTCCAATGTTCACGTTGACGAAAGTAATACATAAATAAATATGAATCTACTACTTAATATATTCATCACACTTTGACTGTAAATCGCACCGTCTGTAAGGATGTGACGTTAATATTTCCGGACAGAGATTGTCTGTTCCCTTCCACTAAACAAACAAATCTTCCTCGTATGATGATTTAATTTTGTCTCATTTCATAAAATCTTGACGTATTTTCCTCGTTTTATAGACAAAGCCGGCGTTGGGGAACATCTCTTATGCAATTATTTTATGAATAATTCAAACTTTGGTTTGATGTTTAAATAAGATTTCCCTTTTCTTCAAACGTTTATTTTGAATTTAATCTCAGAGGTTGGCCTATGTTTCAGGATACCAACCAACAATTTGGGAAATAGGTCTACTCACGAAGGCGTTGAACAGCTGTCTGTGTGTACGCAATATATTAGTAGAATTTGTTTGCACCTAGTGGCCTCGCGAGTTTGCACCACTTGGCTTCAAACCAGGTACTTTTATGGTATTTTACGTTTTGATCGATTTTGGGGAAACCAAGCGAGTTATAAGGTCGCGTAAAAAACAAAATGTGCAGAAAGGCCTCTTCCGGTCAAAAAAAGTACTTCCGGTTGTTGGATTTTTTTCTTAACGAACTCGTCCGAGCCACATAGACAACCAACATGTGTACAAAATTTGAACCAAATCGGACTTGAAAGGCGGCCGCTAGAGTGCGAACACATATATACATATTATGTTTTATGACACCCCAAAACGTGTTCTGGGGACCATGATCGGTGCTCATTTGCTACTCCCGACCTTGGGTCTTACCATAAGGGCCACTGCAATAGCTCATTTTTCCTATGGAAATTCGCTAATAATTTGACTTTAAATATTTTAAAGACAACTCGTAATTTGAACCCACAGGGGCGTTATAAATCTCACTTTTAGTGAGACACAACGAGAAAGCTACAACAGAAGTTATTCAGTGACCTTAAATAAAAATATCGCTAAACCAATTTTAAATGTCGATTCAAGAATAAATAATCTTTTAAAAAAATAACTTTCGATAATGTTCTATCCCTACCTTCTCAGGTGAACCGATCTATCTTGATTGTATTTTCAAATTAAACTTTCAGCTCAGACCATTGTTACCGAGAAAGTTGTAAAGTTACGCCCCCCCCCCCCTCTCGGAACTGTTCAGATAACATTCAATGTCGGGATAAAGGCGAGCGACAGTCAAAGCTTGCCAGACATCAAGTTGTTACAAAACGTCAACAGATAAAAAGTTTTGTAAACCTAACATTCAGGTCTGTAGGTATTGTCTTTCCTCCTGGTAAGACCCTTTATAATACAGTAAGGTTGAGTTTAGTATTCGAAAGATAGCTCAACCTGTGATAGCCAAATTTACCAATATGCAAACTGTCATAGGTTAGAATTAATTCAGCTTTCGACGTTGACGTTTCCTGTTGGTTAATTCCTCCTCTATGGCGTACATAAACCCAATCTATAATAACAAACCTCCCTAAAGAAATGCTACGTGTAATGGCTAAAACCTTAGTTATTTGTGGTAGCCTAACTGGATTGTTTATAAATATACACTAGCTGACCCGTGAGAATATTTCGCAAGTTCAGAGTAGGCCTACATTTACCTGATTTAACACGTTGATTTAATTCAGTTAATTAAGTTTATTTATTTACATTGGTTTATAAATAACAGTTTCCCTATACAATCTTACAGTGTAAACAATCTAACTAACAGCTGTCATGCTAGTTAAACAGATGGTTAATAGATGGCGCCTTTCATTAGGAACATACAAAGTATAATATAAACGTTTTTTAATCAATTTTTGTTATTAATACATGCATTTTAAGCTGTTTTTATATTTTTCCAGTGTAGCGGTTAAGAAAAGCTTTAAAATGATACATCATTCATGTAATTTCATGATGTATTAAGAAAGTTATGGCGTACCGACAAAAAAATGGCCTTGAGAAATAATATATGCGATAATTACCTTTACGATCTGTCGTTCAATCATGGTTTTTAGTCGTTTTTAAATGACGACCGTTTCGACTATTTTATTCGGTCATTTTCAAATTCCAGCTGTTCGCACACTAGGAATTTTGTCACAAATAAAAACATTTAAAAGTATGTATAAGTGTTTTAAATGTTTTTATTTGTGACAAAGTTCCCAGTGGGCGAACAGCTGGAGTTTGAAAATGACTGAATAAAATAGTCGAAACGGCCGTCGTTTAAAAACGACGAAAAACCAGGATTGCACGACAGATCGTAAAGGTCAATATATATATATAACCTTAGCTTTATATACG
This sequence comes from Philaenus spumarius, assembly GCA_018207615.1. NCBI lineage: Eukaryota > Metazoa > Arthropoda > Insecta > Hemiptera > Aphrophoridae > Philaenus > Philaenus spumarius. The sequence goes on along the minus strand of JAGFPH010003596.1, from coordinate 27,087 downwards.
TTCAGTCGTTCTCAGTTAATGCTGTCACATTCAGACACTACTTCATACAAGTACAGATTAACACTATAATGCAAACAAGCGAAGCATGACATGCAATTCTAAAATATGGTTTCGTTTTTAAATCATTAGACTATTATATATTTTGAATTACATTTCATCGCAATACCCGTTTCATTATTAATTCAATAGAAAATGTATTCTATAACACATTCAAGTTTTCTGCGCTTCATTTTAATATATTTGACCTACTTGTTATGAATCCCAGTTTCGTCCAATTAAAATATACGTAGCTTCGTACACTTGTGTTGTTGGCAAGTGATTTTAACAAAGAATAGCTTTCTCGGCAGTCGTGAGTATATTATGAGCGAATTTCCATAGAAAAAAAATGAGCTATTGCAGTGGTCCTTATATTAAGAGCCAAGGTCGGGAGTAGTAAATGAGCACTGATCATGGTCCTCAGAACACGTTTTGGGGTGCCACTAAAAATCATATATATATGAATATATGTGTTCGCACTCTAGCAGCCGCATTTTAAGTCCGATTTGGTTCAAATTTCGTACACATGCTGGTTGTCTACGTCGCTCGGACGAGTTCGTTAGCCAAAAAAATCCAACAATCGGAAGCACGTTTTTTGACCGGAAGTAACTATTTTTTTAGTATTTCCAACAAGAATGAATTTGTTTTTGGGTTTTATCTACAAACATAAATTTAGAATGTTTCTCTGCACATTTTGTTTTTTTACGCGACCTTATACCTCGCTTGGCTACCCCAAAATCGATCAAAACGTAAAATACCATAGGAGTACCCGGTTCAAAGCCATGTGGTGGATTCTACCGCGGGGTTGGCGTACGAAGCACGCAATGCTTTGTGTGTTGAAGATACTCCCAATACGGGGGTTGGCGTGCGAAGCACGCAATGCATTGTGTATTGAAGATACTTCCAATATGCGGAATGGCGTGCGAACCATTTTGCAGTTATTCAGCACCGTCGTGAATAGACCTATTTCACAAACCTTAAAACCCTAAAACATAGGCCTATAAACTTAATTTTGGAAACTATCTCAACGCACGTCAGCAGTTCAGCTGCGTGGTCGAATTATTATCTCTGTAATCAATATACTGGACTAGAGTGTAGAGATGGTAAAATTATGTCGACACAATGAATTCATATTATTCCGTAGTTCTCTCGCTTTGCTCACCAGCCCCCGCGGCTAAGCCAATGCAAAAAGATTATTGTATACTCTGATATTTTCACGGTAATGCGATGGATTAGGACAGATGCACTTAAATCTAAGTAGGGCGGTGGGGGTAGAGGTGACATAAGTTAAAACAGAGTTCAAACTAGACGCGCGCCATCCCTAATAATTCCAATTACGACATGAGTTGTCATTTCACTATTAATATTTTAACACTCGATAATCGAACATTTCAAAACAAAATGTGATATTGCCAACTAAAGGAAACGATATAATATGTAACACCAGATGTTTGACTTATAGTATTATGGTAAAACCTTTCCGTTGATTTTTGTTTGCTTTTACCTAATATAAAAATAACTGTTAGTTGTAAATAATAATAATAATAACCTTTCTAAATTTGCCAAGTTGGTTTCTATGGTAATAAACGTAAACGCTTTCAATACCGTGTTTCGGTTCAGTGTATATCGAACCTAAAATAATGTTAAGTTTTCGATCCAAATCAGCTGTTTTATTTGCAATATGTAGTAACAGACGTTTGAATTGAATTAAAATACTGCAAGCATTTTTCCTTGATTTTTTGTGTTGCTTTTATTTTTCTATCCTAATCTAAACAAACTGTTGGTTGTGAAGGATAATAAACTGGTTATAGATTGGCTAAGTTGGTTGCTACGGCAAAGAATGTAATCAAACAAGTATTGCTGAGTTTTTTTATCTCAATCAGCTGGTTGATCTGTTATAGTGCTGGTACTGAATCACCAAATTTTTACTGTTTTATGGGTAAAAATACAAATTTTGCAAAATTCTTTCTTATGCGTTTATTATGTAAAAACAATGTATCTTTATGTTTTACTTTTTTTATTTTTAACTTAAGTAGTTCTTGCTCTAAGCTGATTCTATGTCAGTCAGTCAAAATAAAGCCGCTTTTATATATAGGTACTAGCTGCCAGATCCGGCTTTGCACGGATAGACAAATGAAAGTTAAATGTATTTAACAAAAATGTATATATCAATAAATATATTACACTATGTATTTCTTAAGGGGATGTTTAGTAACTTCGACCCCCCAAACCCCCCTAAAATTTCGAATTTTTTGAAAACGAATTTTTTTAAAAACCTTTCTTAGCGAACACCCATGGTCCTAGAGGAAGCTACATACCAAATTTCATTGCAATCCGTTCGGTAGTTTTTGTGATTTCGTGATGAGTCAGTGAGTGAGTGGTATTTGGATTTTATGTATACAGATAACTAGTGAACCAGCCAATGCTTCGATATTGCCTGATTTGATTTTAAGTATTTTTATACCATTTCATCCCTTTGACTTAAGTAATCGAATTGCAAAAGTTTTTTTACATCAATTAATAATAATATTAGATAATTTTAGATTTATAGTTCGTAGGAATTCAGTTCAATTTATGTTTATTGTAGCTACCCTATTTAAATCTTTTTGTAGTGACCATATTCTCTAAAAATATTCTGGTACTAATATGTGTCAATTGTGAGTTTTTTTTTAAATTTGTAGTTTATGAGAATATAGAAAATGTAAGTGGATTATTATTTAATTTTAAGGGCAGTAATTCCATTTCACAACTTTGACTTGAGTGACCAAATTGCAATTAGTTTTGTATATCACTTAAAAATAATCTATACATACATATAAAAGGCAAAGCCCTCACTCACTCACTCACTCACTCATCATCACTAATTCTCCCACTTCCCATGAAACTAGAGAGATGAAATTTGGCATGTGTATACTTTGTGATGGAAATAGGAAAACTAAAGAAATTTCATTTTGATATTCAAATTTTTAGGGGTAGTTTTGGGGGTTTAGGGGTAGTTTTGACTGATCACAGTTTCTCAAAAACCATACCACATAGAAACTTGAAATTTGGTTCAAATATTTCTCATAGGCACTAGAGGTACACTAAGAACGGATTTTAAAATATTTGGCCTGTAAGGGTTGAAACAACCCCTAAAACAATAAATATTGTTTGTTATATAT
>JAGFPH010003596.1:0-16228 GCA_018207615.1 Philaenus spumarius | reverse complement strand
AACCCCCCCTAAAATTTCGATTTTTTTCAAACCCTTTCTTAGGGAGCACCTATGGCCCTAGAGGAAGCTACATACCAAATTGCATTTCAATCTGTTCGGTAGTTTTTGAGAAATCATGATGAGTGAGTCAGTGAGTGAGTGAGTGAGAGGTATTTGGCTTATATATATATATATAGATTAAATCTGACAGTGGTTTTCTTTGTCTCCAGTTGGAACACAACGACAGGTTTCAACGCTTTTGTAATAATTTACAGTTTGGTAAAAGCTTGACACTTTCACGTGACTGTCGTTCCCCTTCATGACTACATTAAAAGTTATCTGAAATCTTCTCAACTCTCTCGGTAACAACGGTATAGGCTGAAAGTTTTGTTTGAAAATATAATCAAGAAAGATTGTTTTACTTGAGAAGGTGGAGACAAAACATTATTCGACTGAAGCCGCTTCTTGAAAATGATTTAACCTCACGTCGAAGCATTAAGTTTAGGAATTATAACACTGCCTAGCACTTACGATGCAGGCGTCCTGTATATTGACGACCGCTGTTTCGACCTCACTGGGTCATTTACGAGTCTTCTTAATACATACTAAATTACACATACATTTACACGCACATACACATTACACTTTACATTGAATTTGAATGACGCGCCAAGATTATATGGCTTGTCAGTTGATTTAAGAATCGATTTAAAATGTGGACTCATCCTTCCGCGTCTACGACCGGGTCTGTACGCAGTGCAATGCGTGCTTCGCACGCCAACCCTTGTATTGGGGGAATAGTCAATGTTGAGTGCTTCGCACGCCAACCCATGTTTTGGGAGAATTTCAATTCACAATGCATTGCGTGCTTCGCACGCCAACCCCCGTATTGGGAGAATTTTCACTACACAGAAACCCTCGTTTTTGGGGAATTTTCAATACAAAGAGCATTGCGTACTTCGCACGCTAACCCCCGTATTGGGAGTATTTTCAATACACAGTGCATTACGTGCTTCGTACTTGCACTAAGTGCATTTCTACTTTAAAATATTAGTCATTATTAAGTAGAAATGGTTCAAAAATTAAAAAATTAAGAAATTTCAACTCATTTAAGCTATAGGCTAAATATAAAATATAAAAGGTCAGCTCTTAGCATAGAAAATACGAAATTACAGTACATACATTTACACGCACATACACATTACACTTCACATTAAATTTGAATGACGCACCATGATTACAGTATATGGCTTGTCAGTTGGTTTAAGAATCGATTTAAAATATGGTTTCATCCTTCCACGTCTACAACCCGGTCTGGACTTTAACATATATAGGAAACCTACCACATCAACCAACGTCATACTCAGTTCTTCCCACTATCCCAGATCGCACAGAATAGCTGCATTTACCCTTTCTGGTGAAAAGGCTATTAGATGTTCCATAGCCTATCTCTGAATGAACTGATGAAATTAACTCCATCAAGTTTATTGCTCAAGAGAATGGCTACAACCCAAACACCATTAATAATATAATGAGGAAATACAAAAGGACGCCCAGGAACGGCGAATCTAAAAAGGAGAAAAAGAAATACGTGTGCATTACTTACAATGGAGTCTTCCACAATCAAATCAGCAACATTTTTAAACAACATAATTACATGTTATCTTGCCGCACAAACAATAACAAGGGAATCTTGTTACGGAGACCCCTCAAATAAGAGGACATGTATACAATAAGAGTGGTATATCTATATATACTAATATTATAAAGAGGTAAAGTTTGTTTTTTTGTTTGTTTGTATGTAGGGGGTAATCTCTGGCACTACTGAACCGATTGAAAAAATAGTTTTACTAATGAAAAGCTACACTATCCCTGAGAAACATAGGCTATAATTCATTTCGATAAAAACCTTTTTTTATTTCAATATTTGTAAATTTATTCGAAAAAATTCTTATGTTATGCCTAGAATAATAAACCAATACATGTATTTACACTTATTACCATAGCAACCAACTGAATAAAATAACAGATAATATAGCTGTTTCCTTCGATATTTCCATTAACAGCTTCAAAATTTGAAGCAATTATTTTTGTATTTCTACCTTTTAGGTCAGGGTTTTAAAGTGTAGACCTTAACCTTGCTGGTTCTTTTAACCATTATTAACTGCTATTATTGAATATAAAAAATAATTTAATTTGAACATTTAACATTATTTACCATCTTAGTGTTGATGTTATTATTAATCCTACGCCTTTATTACAAATAAAACATAACATATTATGTTTTTAGAAGGTTCCATTGGGGGTTGGCGTGCGCAGTACGCAGGGGTCTCCCCTAGTATAAAATAAACTGCAACGATTGGCCTAAATCCTACATATGACAAACAGGCAGGTCATTCTCACATAGACTCCGTAAATGCCATTAAACAAACATCAACATTTGCAGAACACCTGATAGGAACAGGACACCTGTACTCTTCAACCCAGAAAAACATGGAAAAAATAAAAACGTGCTGCAAGGGCAGGGAAATTGATGTTCTGGAAGAGTTCCACATATATAATAACTATATAAACAATCCATCAGAAATTTTGAATGACAAGTTGAAATTAAAATCCAATTCCTTGTATGAACTGATAATAGATTTAGACGATGGTAACTTGCGAGCCTCATATTCCCCCACCACCACCCTGTCCGAACATTTACATTCACGCCAGACCCGGTCGTTGACGTGAAAGGATGCATCCACATTTTAAATCGATTCTTAAATCAACTGACAAGCCTTGTAATCATGGTGCACCATTCAAATTTAATGTAAAGTGTAATGTGTATGTGCGTTGTAAATGTATGTATAATTTAGTATGTATTAAGAAGACTCGTAAATGACCCATTGAGGTCGAAACCGCGGTCATAAATGCAAGGTAATATTATAATTCTTAAATTCAACATTGTAAATGAACTACGACAATCAACATTCATAATGAATTAAGTTTCGCTTAGTTTTAAGGCGATCGGATAACCCTTTCTATTCTCTCTGAAATAGTACTAAATTCATTTTAGTAAAATGAATAATTCGACCACGCAGCTGAACCGCTGATGTGAGTTGAGCAAATTTCAAAGTTTATAGGCCTGTGTTTTAGGGTTTCAACCAACAATTTTGGAAATAGGTCTATTCACGACAGTTCTGAATAGCTGTAAAATGGTTCGCACGCCATTCCGCATATTGGGAGTATCTTCAATACGAAAAGCATTGCATGTTTCGCACGCCAACCTCCATATTGGGAGTACCTTCAATACACAACGCTTGCGTGCTTCGCACTCCAACCTCGTGGTAGAATCCGCCACATGGCTTTGAACCGGGTACTTCTATGGTATCATACGTTTTGATCGATTTTGGGGGAACCAAGCGAGCTTTAAGTTTTTGTAAAAAAACAAAATGTACAGAATAACAGCCTACATTTATATTTGTAGAAAAAAATCAAAAACAAATTCTTGCTCGTAGGACAAATCTCAAAAAATTGTTACTTCCGGTCAAAAAACTTGTTTCCGATTGTTGGTTTTCTTTTGGCTAGCTAACTCGTCCGAGCGACGTAGACAATCAACATGTGTACCAAATTCGAACCAAATCGGATTTAAAATGCGGCCGCTAGAGTGCGAACATATATATATGATTTTTAATGACACTCCAAAACGTTTTCTGGGGACCATGCTCGGTGCTCATTTGCTACTCCCGACTTTGCAAATGACTCCATAAGGGTCACTGCAATAGCTCATTTTTCCTATGGAAATTCGCTAATAACAAAATTGTAAAAGGTGTTTTAGTTGAAAATTTAATCAGACCAAAGATTTTCACAGTTTCCCGAAAGCTTTTTAAAACAACGTATTTTCATTTAAACAAGACATATTAAAACCTTACAAGTGATAACATCATTTTAAACCGATCGTAGTATTTTCTCACCTTGAAATGGGTGGAAACAATGTTAACAAAAATGTTGGGAAAAACTAACGTCTATTGTATGTCTCTTTAAAACTTATTACAGAGTGTTGAAACTGATCCTCGCTGATATAAAATTACAAGATAAAATGATAATCCTGAATGTGTACAGCGAAGAATAAATCCGCACGGTGGCAAGATCTGATAAGACTCCGACGTTGAGTAGTACTCTCGTCGGGGAAACTTTGCACTACGTTGAAACTGTAAACTCCGCGACATTTGTCTTTGTGTCATGTGGAATCCTTGTGACTTGGTGACAACAGATTTATCTATACCTTACTGTACTGAATCACTGCATCGTGTAAATTGTCTTTTTTTTAATTCGATCACGCAGATAAACCGTCGACGAGAGTTGAGTGAATTTTAAACAATGAATAATTCGACCACGCAGCTGAACCGCTGACGTGAGTTAGCAAATTTACAAAATTAAGTTTATAGGCCTTTGTATTAGGGTTTCAACCAACAATTTTGGAAATAGGTCTATTCACAACGGTGCTGAATAGCTGCAAAATGGTTCGCAAGCCATTACGCATATTGGGAGTATTTTCAATACACAATGCATTGCGTGCTTCGCACGTCATTCCAAATATTGGGAGTATCTACAGCGAAAACACTGGCTTTGCACATTAGCAGCTCGATCTTTCGCCCCCCGATTATTAGCCCAGTCAATAAAGGGAAAAAATAGGCCTTAGTGGAAAGTAATTAGTGAAAAGCTGAAATTTTGTCAGATGTTACAATAGTATAAGAGGAGTATTTCCACAAAAGTCCCCGCCCCTCCCCCTCTTGCTTCCCCCTACCCCCCTTAAAGTTCACTTTTGAAAGATTTTTTATTTTGTCAATATCTAAGAGATAAAAAGCGATAGAGTAATTTTTATTTCGTTATTGTAATCCTTATAATATTCTCTATCAAAAATGTTCTTTGCGTTTAAGCTATAAAACAATTATTTACCGTGTATTTTTAAATTTAATGTTAAAATTTTAACTTTGCTATTACAATAATTACATGTTTAGCTATTTTTTATTAATATGAGACAAGTTATGAAAAAATGGCTCGCTGTAAGTGTAAATGCACGAAGACATCTGTCGTACGCGTGTCCATTCATCATATGACTTACCGTAGCTTTTCCGTATACTGTGCTCCAGAGGTTTTCAAGACCACTCCCTTCCATAATTTTTCCAACAGCTCCCATATAAGACATCAATAAATGAAAACCTCCCAAACGGACAACAATCTTAGAAATATTACTGTCCGTATCAGAGGCAGACACTATATCCATAGCTTTTAAGAATAAAGGCTGATCAAAAGTAACAATACAGGTTTTATTTTGTTTTTTTGCTTTGATCAGCTGCAAAATGCATTGCTGTGAAGATTGTTGGAATATTGCTGGGATCCAAATTGATAAATGGTACTGCTATAATGTATGTTGTTTGACAGTCTTCTGAATTTGTCGTCAGGTTGGTCATAAATCCACTCCACCCATGCTGTGATTGTAGTAGGGGGGGGGGAGCAAGAGGGGGAGGGGCGGGGACTTTTCAGAAAATATTCTTTATATAATCAACTAACATCCATGAAAAAATCAGCTTTTCACTAATTAGTTCCCACTCAAACCCTTTATTGACTGGGCTATATGGACTACTACTTTACTTCGCCAGAGCGTACTTACTTTTATGGTATTTTACGTTTTGACCAATTTTGAGGGACGGGCTGTAACTTCGTGAAAAATCAAAATGTACAGAGTTATCTCCTATATTTATTGTTTTAGATAAAACTCCAAAAATGTTTAATTCTTGTACAAAAAATTGGCAACAAAATTTGTCTTCCTGTAAAACGACGCGACGTAGGCCTACTTAGGATTGTTGGATGTTTTCAGCTAACGAACTCGTCTGAGCGACTTAATCGGACCGAATCGGACTTAAAATGAGGCCGTAAGAGTACGAATATATAATTTTTAATGGCACCTCAAAACATGTTCTGGGGACTATAATCGGTGCTCACTGACTACTCCCGACATTATGTCTCGCCATAAGAGTCACTGCAGTTATCTTTCCAATGGAAATTCACTAACAACGAGAAATTAAAAAAAAAACAATAACAACATTAACATTAGCAAGAGTGTGAAACACCTTGGATTAGATATGCACTTCTTTTCAGTTACTGTGTATACAGGGTGTTTCACAACTATCTGCCAATACTTTTAGTATCGTTTCTGTGCCCAGGACGACTCACAATATCACTATTAAAATGTTGAACGCCATATAACAGTCGAGGACCATGGTTACACGACTTTATAAAATAACCTTGAAATAATTCAAACTAGTAAACTCATGTGAAAATCACAGGCTGATTAATTAGATACACATTAGAAAATACATAATTTAAAAACAACATTAAGGTCTACTTATCTAGGCCTACCTAACGGGAAAAATGCTGACGGGAATTTTTAACTCGGTAAATGTGTGCTATAATAAGGATAAATATAAAACTGTAGGCCTATGTGTTTAACATTTTTATTTATATAAGTTATTATATTTTTAAAGAAAGATAAAAATGCTATATTTTAATTGTTTTGTATTTATTTTCATATTGATAGATCAAATTATTTAGAAATTATTAATAGTACCAGGAGACCGAGCTAAAGCTCGATTATAAGCAGGGCTATGATTTCAATAATAAATATTGGATTATTGAGTTTTGAGGTTAGGCCTATAACATTAAACAACTAAATAAAGGGTATATACAACATTAGGCTTACCTGTAATAAAAATACAGTTTAAAGGATTAACCATAATCTCAACGCTATGCCTCAGAAATAAGTCAGGCCTAAATAAAAGTTTAATATTTCAATATCGATTTAGGCCTAGGGCCTAGTTCGCTCACGTCAATAACTATTATTGCAAATTTCCGTGAACATCGTTTAGGTTAGGCCTATAACATTAAACAACTAAATAAAGGGTATGTTTATTTAGCAGAAGTATTCGTTGCCATGGTAACTATAAATAGATACAACATTAGGCTTACCTTTAATAAAATATACAGTTTAAAAGAAAGCAGATGATTATTGTAATGGCATTGAAAACATTTGCATCAGCTGTGCTTTGTATTGTTTAAAATGGACAAATTTCACTTTTTAATTTAATAAAAAGACGTAGAAAACGAATTTTCCCAGACTGGTGACCATTTCCAATCGATTTCTCGTGGCCAAAAGCCCCATATAAAATCAAAAAATGAAAAATCCTTAGACGGAGATTCCAGATCCATTTAGCAGACAAACAAAATTATCTCTCGCTTTAGAAGATAAGATTATAAAGAAGAAATTAATAATAGAATATGTTTATATGTTATGCGAAGATTTATGAATGTTTCCAAAGTTAAACGAAGAGGTATCTCTTCTTTAAATTCGTATAAACAAATATATTAATCGATAATAGGTTGTATTTATATACAATACTAGCTGACCCGTACGGCGTTGTCCGTGGTTGTTGGTATTTTCAGTCTGTTTGACGTAATTGTAATTCTTTTTAAGTGTTCGTTGAATACCTGTGCGTATCCTACTGTGGTCATGAAAAAAATTATACGCTATTTAGGAAAGCACTGAAAATCGTATTCCTGTAAACTACTATCTAACATGAAAAAGCTTTAAATATATCGTTTTAATTTATAGTTTTTACTAAGTTTGACTTTCACTTAATTTCATTGACAATGTTGCGAGCACCTACGGCCTTAAGAGGAAGCTACGTACAAAATTTCATTCCAATTCGTTCTTATAGGGATTTTTAGTAACTTTGACCCCCCTCCCCAAACCACCCTAAAATTTCGAATTTCTTTTAACCCTTTCTTAGTGAGGGTTTAAATTAGCTGGGGGTCGTAGAAAAGATATTTGAATCACTTTGTAAAATCCGCGTTAATTTAGGATGTAACAAACTGGTTCAAATAGAGTTTGTAATTTTAAATGTATAGGCCTAATTAGTATAAGATATATATTGTTTAGTATTTAAATATACAATATACAGTATATATATATCAAAATAAAGCTACGAATGTGATATTTTAACGGCATTTAGTTTAATTCAGATGGTTTGTTTAGTTTTCAATAAAATATGTTTAAACTCGTGTTTGTTTATGGTTATGCATGGTGTCAAATAATATGTTTGTTATTATTATTATTGATAGCGAAAATATGTTTTGAAAAGTATTAAAAACTTCATAGTTATGATATATTTTATATAAACAATATTTTAAGCAGCATATCTCTAAGTAGGCCTATATAGATATTTAATAACCAATGTTTGAGTTGAACTATAATTCTGTAAGGCTGGGTTGCATCAACCGGGATCAAATACCTAGATCAGTAAATCCTGGATCAATTATTTGATCCAGGTATGGTGCAATTGAAACAACCCATCAAAGTAGTTGATCCTGGATCAAATACAACTTTGATCCTAGATCAAAACTGATCCTGGTTGGTGCAACTCAGCCTAAGCATTTTTATTTGTGTTTGTTTATAGTTTTTCAATCTAACCTTAAAAGGCTGTTGGTTTTGAAGAGTATTAAAGTGATTATAAATTTGCTAAGTAATGTTGCTATGGTAATACATGTAAACAAACATAAGCTTTTTATACGAACAGCTGTTTGTGGGAGCTATGGTTTTGAGTTCATACAATAAATGCTGTTCAGTTTCTTCCAAATTTGAAACTTTTTCGGGAAACTTTTCAAACTTTTCTTTACGTATAAACCTTCTATGAACTACTACAAACATTTTAAGACCAAAAATAGCCAAATCGGTCCAGCCGTTCTCGAGTTTTAGCGAGACTAACGAACAGCAATTCATTTATATATATATAGATAGATTATAAGCAAATACTATAACTTACATTATAGCATACATTAGTTATTTAGCTCATACTTAAAAAAATCTACAAGAAATTATAACGATTGAAGTTGTAAACATAACCCCAAAGCTGCACTGGGTTTGTTTAAGTATTACAGATGATGTGTGAAATCAGACGTTACATTAGTTACTCACGTACGTATGTAAGTACGGACGTACACTCGCTTTTATATGATTTGATATATTCTAAATGAAGAGATATATGAATGCTGTTGAAGAGTATGAGATTTGTAAGACGTTCAAATCGAAAGATGCAGATGGCGAACATCAATTATTGAACGATCAGCTGATATTCGACTCTAATACCTTATACGACACGTTCAAGAAGCCCGCGGAAAGGAGAGGTTCCTATTTCAAGAGATAACAGACTGCCAGAGAAGCATGGTGACTTAATGTAACCAACAACAGAACAAGGAAATAAATTCTTTTACTATTGTAAATAGTCTTTTACTCTGTTAAATTAACCTTTTCATTCTTTCCATGATGTTTGCATAGATGAGAAGTTGAAAAACTTATTTTTTAAATAACTTTGGGAAGTACTTCGCCCGTATTTTGGAATGGCTGTAGTGTTTGATGCGGGCAACATAGAGACCTCTAGTTTGAGCCATTTTTGTATGCCCTTTAAAATAAGGGATCACATGATCCGGTTTGTATTTGAAAATTTTAAGTTGTCCCCCTATTATAAAGGGAGGGGGGCGAAATGTTTAACCACCTAAAAAAGTAAAATAAATGTTATGATAGGTATGGTCAAAGTCTCACATTGATATCTCAGATCGTTTAAATTATATCCAGCTGTGCCAGGACATAAAACTCACCCTGTATACATAAAGTTTTGAATGACACCGTAGGTCTGGGGACCATGATCGACCTTAGGTCTCACCAAAAATAGCTAATCTTTTCTATGTAAATTTGCTAATAAACATCTCAAGAACGACTCGATTGAATCATAATTCACTCGAGTTTCTTCTGCCCACATAGTTGGTAAAAGAGTAAGTTCTTTCTTTCACGATTCTTCCATTACTCGTCGTATTGGGAACGCACGAGCCGATCGAGAAACGACTCCGCGACGCAGTTGCTGTTAATTATTCTCTTTTCAAATTGTTTCCTTTTCTCTTCCTTTGTATTCATTCAACTCTCTAGATTTAAAGTAGCACTGTGTTTTTCCCATTCATTCGTTGCCTACGTTTTGCTTGAAATTAACATAAAAACAACATTTGTATTCAAAGCGGGGACAATAGCTCTGGGACACTGTTTAATTGCAGTCCAAGAGATATTGTGTTGTTTACAAAGAAGGCTTTTTTACAAAATCTTACTGCTTTATTAATCCTTACTCGAGCTTTATTATAAATAGTAAAGAAGAGCTATTGCAGTGACTCTTATGGTGAGAGATAAGGTAGGGAGTCATCAATGAGCACCGATGATGGTTGCCAAGAACACATTTTTGGGGTCATTAGAAATCTATATATTTAAAAGCCAAATCCACTGACTCACTGATCACGATTTCTCAAAAACTACTGAACGGATCGGAACGAAATTTGGTATGTAGCTTCCTCTAGGGCCATAAGTGCTCACTAAGAAAAGTTTTCCAATAAATCAAAATTTTAGGGGGGTTTTGGGGGAGGGTCAAAGTTACTAAATCACGATTTCTCTAAAACTACAGAACCGATTGGAATAAAATTTGGTATGTAGCTTCCTCTAGGTGCTCACTAAGAAAGGTTTTTTTTTAAATTCGACATTTTAGGGAGTGTTTGGGGGTCAAAGTTACTAAATCACGATTTCTCTAAAACTACTGAATGGATTGTACAGTAATGAAATTTGGTATAAAGCTTCCTCTAGGGCCGTAGGGGCTGATAAGAAAGGGTTTCAAAAAAATTTAAATCTTAGGCGGGGTTTGGGGGTCAAAGTTACTAAATCACGATTTCTCCAAAACCACCGAACGGATTGGAATGACATTTGGTATGTAGCTTCCTCTAGAGCCATAGATGCTCACTAAGAAAGGGCTTTAAAAAATTCGAAATTTTAGGGGGGTTTGGGGTTTAAAGTTACTAAATCACGATTTCTCTAAAACTACTGAACGGATTGGAATGAAATTTGGTATAAAGCTTCCTCTAGGGCCGTAGGTGCTTTCTAAGAAAGGGTTTAAAAAAATATAAATTTTAGGGGTTTTTTTGGGTCAAAGATACTAATTCAAGATTACTCTAAAACTACTGAACCGATTGGAATAAAATTTGGTATGTAGCTTCCTCTAGGGCCATAGGTAGTCACTAAAAAAGGTTTTTTAAAAAATTAGAAATTTTAGGGAGTGTTTGGGAGTCAAAGTTACTAAATCACGATTTCTCCAAAACCAAAGAACGGATTGGAATGAAATTTGGTATGTAGCTTCCTATAGGGCCATAGGGGCACACTTAGAATGGTTTTCAAAAAATTATAAATTTTAGGGAGGTTTAAGGGGGGTCATTGTTACTAAATCACGATTTCCCTAAAACTACAGAACGGATTGGGATGAAATTTGGTATGTAGCTTCCTCTAGGGCCGTATTTGCTGAGAAGAAAGGGTTTAAAAAAATTCGAAATTTTAGAACGGTTTGGGAGGGTCAAAGTTACTAAATCACGATTTCTCTAAAACTACTGAACGGATTGGAATACAATTTGGTATGTAGCTTCCTCTAGGGCCATAGTGGCTCACTTAGAGAGGTTTTCAAAAAATTCGAAATTTTAGGGGATTTGGAGGGGGAGTCAATGTTACTAAATCACGATTTCTCTAAAAACTACTGAACGAATTGGAATAAAATTTGATATGTAGCTTCCTCTAGGGCCATAGGGGCTCACTAAGACAGGTTTTAAAAAAATTAAATTTTAGGAGGGTTTGGGGGGGTTCAAACTTACTAAATCACGATTTCTTCAAAACTACTGAACGGATTGGAATAAAATTTGGTATGTAGCGTCCTCTAGGGCCATAGGGGATCACTAAGAATGGTTTTCAAAAAAATTCGAAATTTAAGGGGGATTTGGGGGTTTTCAAAGTTACTAAATCACGATTTCTCTCAAACTACTGAACGGATTGGAGTGAAATTTGGTATGTAGCTTCCTGTAGGGCCATACTGGCTCAATTAGAAAGGTTTTCAAAAAATTCGGTTTGGGGGGTTCAAAGTTATTAAATCGAAGTAGGTACTGATAAGAAACGGTTTAAAAAATTCGAAATCTTAGGTAGGGTTTTGGGGGGGGGGGGGCAAAGTTACTAAATCACGATTTCTCCAAAACCACCGAACGGATTGGAATGCAATTTGCTATGTAGCTTCCTCTAAGGCTCTAGGTGCTCGCTAAGAAAGGGTTTAAAAAAATCGAAATTTTAGGGGAGGATTGGGGGGTTGTAAGTTCTAATAAAACTCCCCATAAGAAATACATAGTGTAATTTATATTCATTGGTATAATATATTTTTTGTTAATATGCATTTAACTTTGATTTGTCTATCCGTGCAAAGCCAGATCGGGCTAGCTAGTATAATAATATAATATGGATGTGTGTTACATGCATCTAATATTTTCCATGGTAACATTTTCCTACTTTTGCAATTCTAAATAACCATCTCCTATGCTACTCTTAGGAAGGTATAAAGTTTCAACTGGGAGAAAGTATGTGGCAGTTATCTGGTACCGTTTATTTAGTGTTGTACACCCCATAAAAATAGTCCTTTGAATTTCCGTATTTTTATCTTTAGTGTTTGCTTTTGACGATGATTCTATGTCACGACAAAGCCGCTCACATAATTTAGATTGACAAGTTAAGTCCGGCTGAAACACTCTTAATATAACTGAGGAATAATTCCCTTCCTATCCGAAAAAGAGACATGTACAATGGTTACGTTTTACATACGAATGTTTACTTTATGGTAATTCTGTATTGAAGGAGGAAAAAGCTAAGCTCAAGAGGGATATATTTCCTGACGTCCCGAAGGGTCCAGATGCGTTGTTTACTTTGTGCATTTTTATGTGTTTGTTTTCAGTTTTCCGTTACGAAATTGGAAAATGGAATACCAATAATATCTATTACAATAGACGTATCGAAAACCTTTAGTCGTTGATTTTAATCGTAGGCATAACCGGTTAAAGAAACAATAATACTTCAGAGTTGAATGAGTTATTGTACTGCCAATCCATTAATCAGCATTGAAAACTATATTGTGTTTTGTTTTGCATGTAAGCATTACATGACTGTTGTTTTGCATGTACTCATTACATGTATGTTATATTGTATGTACGCATTACATGACTATTTTTTTTGCATGTACTCATTACATGAATGTTGTTTTGCATGTACGCATTTTTACATGACTGTTGTTTTGCACGTACGCATTACATGACTGCTGTTTTACATGTACACATTACATGACTGTTGTTTTGCGTGTGCATGACTAAATTAAACCTTAACATTTTTATACTTTTGGTTTATTACGGTTTGAATTAATTTTAGTTGGGGGAGAGTTGGTAATTATTGTCGTTTATAGAGTATTTATATCACACAATTTAGAATCACTTTATAAAATATAAAATATAAAGCGCCTCGTTTGATATAATAAATTTGTATACGAATGTGCCTGTTCAAGAGACCATTGATATTTTAAGAAATAGCTTCACTGAAACAAATATATTAAGTACTTAGGCTGTCCAGGAATTAATCAACCTACTAAAAGCCCCCCCCCCCCCCCACACACACACACTATCGACCATGATGGTCGAGCAAGTTGGGATCGAGCTGCTCGTAAAATATGTTCAAATATGTCAAATGTGTAATTTAATTTTCGATGTTAAATGCGGTTGACAGAACATTGGATATTTTACATAATATTCGGGATTTCAGAAGACAACTATAGTTAATTTAATTTAAGATGAATAAATATAATTAAACCTTATTTCAAATAGACCATTGCATGGTATTCATAACATATTGAATTTAATATTTATACCACCATCTTTGCATCAACCACTAAGCCAACAAATACATGGAATCGTACACAGTTTAGCTTCACACAAATTGATAGACGGACATTATGAGTCAGTATTTTTTGGTGAACGGATTATTTTTACCTCAAGCAAAGACGGGCACGACTGCAAATAAACAAGGTAAATGTATTTGAAACTCACCGCTCCTTTTAATTTGTTATATATAATTGTATACGCACTAGCATTAGAAGAGTGCTTTCAGTCGTTGTTTCGCATCTATACATATAAATAAAATTGAAGTGTCTGTGATTTCAAAATGTAAGCGTTTTTCTAAGCTCATATGGGTTATTCACCAATTTCCAAAACCTAAACACACACTTATCATTTTTTTTCTGCCTGTCTATATGTCCGTTTGTTTGGCCGGGTTAATCTCCGGAATGGTTGAATACATTTTGGCAAAACTTTCCTTAAAATTAAGAGGACTTTTCAGTTAATATTTTAGGCTACTTTTTATTCCGAAAATATTTGAAATTCCTATTTAAAAAAATGATATTGCGTGTGTATTTAGATCTATCTTACCTTATACACAGGTCACAGCTACCCCCACCATCAAACATAGATACAAGTGCCTCTTCTAATCAATCGTCATTTCCATAAAAATTACTTTAAAAAATGTAAAACTTATGAACAAAATTAGGGATTTTGTCGTTTGCATTGACATCACCATATGCCACCGCAAGGGTAATTAATATAATCAAATTGTATGAATTTATTAGCGAATTTCCATAGGAAAAATGAGCTATTGCAGTGGCCCTTATGGTGAGACCCAAGGTCGGGAGTAGCAAATGAGCACCGATCATGGTCCCCAGAACACGTTTTTGGGTGTCATTAAAATTCATATATATATGTATGAAGCCGGAAGTTAGAGTTACACTCTAGCGGCCGAATTTTAAATCCGATTTGGTCCAAATTTGGTACATGTGTTCGTTGTCTCTATCGCTCGGATGAGTTCGTTAACCAAAAAAATCCAACAACCGGAAGTACGTTTTTTGACCGGAAGTAACTATTTTTTGAGATTTTTACTACGATAATGAATTTTTTAGAGTTTTTTCTACACATATAAATGTAGGATGTTATTCTGCATATTTTGTTTTTTTACGCGACCTTATAGCTCGCTTGGTTCCCCCAAAATTGACAAAAACGTAAAATACCATAGAAGTACCCAGTTCAAAGCCAAGTGATGCAAACTTGCGAGGCCACTAGGAGGAAACTAATTCTACTAATATATTGCGTACACACAGACAGCTGTTCAACGCCTTCGTGAGTAGACCTATTTCCCAAATTGTTGGTTGAAACCCTAAAACATAGGCATTACAACGGACACAACCCGTTGTAGGTCCTGGATTTTGAATTTGTAATTAATTTTATAAATTTGAATAGTCCGGACTAAAGCCGCATGTAGGTCACGATAATCATGTTGACGCGGGAGGGTCGTTATCTGGCTAAGTTAAACTCTTGGACCCTGTCTGTTCGAAAAGGAATAAGGACTTGTAAAAAATACTTAAAGATTCCTTCGGGAAGCCAAAATCCAGGAATTAAATAAAAAACAAATATCTTCAGGAAATGCATTACACTAACCGCGGGTGTATTTACTGCAAGATTAGATAATATAAAGTCACAAAGTTACGTAAGGTACAAGCTATTAAAGTATGGGGAGAAATTCAAAATTCCTCTAAATTGAAAAAGAAAGGGATTTTTAGGCTTTTCATAAGAAGGCCTAAAATAAAGGCGAAATAAATTTTAGCGAAATTTTGTTAAATAAAAAAGTTAATGTAAATCCACTAAGTTCAAATGATAAAAAAAAGTAGGTAAAAAAGAAAGTTATTTAAATTCTAACCAAAACAATTTTTAGTAATGATAAACAAAATGTATAATTAAAAAGAAAAACTTGAAATTTTATGAAAGGAAAAAGGTGATAGAATTTGCACCTTTATAGCAAAATAAAAAGTTAAACTTACATTTTTATTGACTCAAAATGGTAAATAGTATGTTGATAACGTAGTTATGTAAAAATAATCCAGTATTTAAAATATGTTTCGGGAGTAAAGTAAAGCCCAAGTTTGTAGAAAATCGTTTAACTCCCTAACCCTACAGCAAGACAACCAGAAGCACAAACAAAGTGAAAATCCGGCTAGTTAACACAAACCAAAAGGACATAAAGAAGTGAAAACAAAAAACCGAGAAAAACAAAAAACAGAGACTTATCCGGGAAAAATCGCCGCGGAAAAACGCGCGCGGGTCGTGTACGCGAACCAAGAATCGTACGAACGTCACTCGAGTTCGTGTGTAAAGAAGACAACGAGCTGAATTCAAAAATGTCACTCTCAAGAAAATCGGGAAAACCCTGGAGGAGTTACAAAAGAAAAAG
>JAGFPH010003595.1:44980-94622 GCA_018207615.1 Philaenus spumarius | reverse complement strand
ACCACAAATAAATAAATAATAATAATCTTCATACTCGTATTATTACAAAAAAACTTGCAATCGATCACGTAAGCAACAACTAAAATAACTCATAGCAAGAATGGTACACATAGACTACGAAATTATTATACTGGGTGTTCCATAACTAGATGTACGCTTATTGTTCGCATAAGGGAATGAGGGAGCGTAATGTAAACGGTTAGAATGGGTAAGGTAAATTAGCTCGATTTAAATGTACCAAATGGATTCTGAAAGTAGAAATTAAAATCTACAATTCTTATCTCTTTGATTTTTTTTAAGGATGATAAAGAATGATAAAAATGCTTCAGAACATAGCACAAAACGCGTGTATTTTCTAGCGACGCCGATGGTAAATTTGCAAAAGAGGCAGTGGTAGTGTCGGAAACAGCAGCCTGCCGTTCTCTTCTCCTTCGCATTATGCAAGATAATTGTCTAAATTGTTTATACTGCAATTGTGCAAAAACTATAATGCGACAAATTTTATCTTCCAAATGTTTGAAATACACATACTAAACAATAATATTCCGAAAGATCTGCCATAAATACAGTATTATAAATTAACAAAGATATGAACTTTTGGATAGTAATTTTTGAGCACCGCCCGACTGTTCTCGGTCCGATCGGGGTTTTCAAAAACCATTTTGTAGGTTTTTTAATTCTCTACAAATGTTCCGTTGGAAATATCGTGATCCATGCATAAATTTTTATAATATCAACAAAAAATCCAAAAAGTCCAAATATATTGTTATTTTTGTTTATAAAAATGCGCAAAAATTCCTTGCCTGATATGTTTTTTTATTTTATAACAAATTTTAAAACTGAAATTCATTAAAAAAGAAAAAATCTCTATTGGTTGGGCTAATTGTTTTACGGAGCCCCCGCCGTATGGAACTCTATGAATTCAATACGTGAAAGCTTGTTGTTATGTTGTTTTAAATTTAGTGAAACAAAGTGGATTTAATAATCGTGTTGTGAAGTTATTGATTTTAGTACCATTCCTGTATCCTGTTAACACTTTAATGATTAGTGTTAATTTTATTCTTTAATCTGTAAGAAACTCTTGCTCTTTCAAGACAATATTTATGTCCTAGAAATGCAATAAAAAGCTATTTCATAGAGTTTATATATATATATATATATATATATATATATTATAATGCCTCAGACCCGTTGTTGTTAAATTCTCCGAAATATTGTTTTCGACTTCTTATGACCCCTCCCAAAATTAAATCCTGTATCCGCCCCTGACACATACATACATTGGAAAACAACATAGGCCTACACACAAATATAATATTACAAATCTCTTGAAACCAAGCATGCAAAATTTACAAAATTTAAAGTTAAAGATTTAATATAAATACACTTCTAAAACCAGGTAAACTCTTTCAACTTGAAAGTACACTAACAGAACGGGTTTTCCAAATTTTAGCTTTATATAAATAAAAATTAGACTACAGTTGAAATTGCTACGGAGTTTTGCTGAATTTTTAAAAGTAAAACTAAAAAGTAAAATGTTAATTTTAGAACTAATGAAAAAAAATAATGTTAATTAATGTTCTCTATCACAAATAAAAATTACATATTTCCAAACATTCGACCCATTAGAGTAACTTCACAAACGAGGACGCGACCGATCGACGGTACAGTCCTAACAGAGAAGGTACAGTCCGCGCGGTGATGCTGCTGGCGCTACCTGTTGGCCTCGACCCCAACTAGCCTTTTTCGACTGTTGAAAAGTGTTACCTCTGATAACATGGGGGTTTCGCTTCTTATAGTGTTCTTTCTTCAATGGTAATGTTCGCTTGAATTCTGTAATCTGTGTTTGTTCATTAGTTTTTTTTTCGGCAGTGCTCCAACGCCGTAGCCAGGAAAACTTTTCGGGGGGGGGGAGGTGGTCAAGACCGGGGATTTGAATATAAACCCTTTTAACAAATTCACTGCTAAGGGCGCACATGTGAACTTGACACTGAACACTATGAGAAGCGGCCGACGCACAGTGTTGGGAGTAATAATAATAATAACAACAACAATGCTATATTTATCTCCCAAAGTATACAAACAGTTACACAAGCATTTAATGGCACTGGTCATTTTTGTAGGTAGCATCTAAAATTACAGTAATTTATAATAATTTTACATAATAATTATCTCTACGAACTATACATGCCAACACACACACACACACACATACACACTCACAGACACACACATAAATTACAGAGAGCAGAAAATCTATTTACATTTAGCACAATATTTAATTTTTGACTAGGTTTATTTTTTGCAATAATTTATAATAATTTTATACAATAATTATTAATTCTAGAGACCATACATGCCAATACACACGCACACACAAATAACGGAGAGGGCTAATATTATGAAAACCTAACATAACACAAATAAAACATTAATCAACAAACAAACATCTGCTATCACTAATCACTAAACAAAATTCACGCACAGATGGTGGCCCAAACAAGTAAAAACATAATACACCTAAACATGCATAAATAAATAAATATCATATTCTTATCTATATCGATAGGTCATATGTAATCTTATGTAATCTTATCTCCAAATAATCATTCTCATTGCATCATTATATTACATTCGTACAACTGAAGTGGCCTAAACAAGTATGTACTTAATACCCCTAAACATATACATAAATAATATATAATATATACATACATAAATTGGGAGTGTTGGGAGTATTTTCAATACACAGAGCATTTTGGGAGTATTTTCAATAACAGTGCGTTGCGTGCTTCGCACGCCAATTTTAAGCTTATGTGCTAAGAACGACCATGATCGGTGCTCATTTAATATTCCCGATCTTATATCTCACCATAATGGTCATTGCAACAACTCATATTTCTTTTGAAAATTGGGTAATAAACATGAAATGTGAACTAAATGTACGACAACAACATGGTATATTTGTGGTAAAAACTTCCAGCAAAAACAAACTCAAGGTATGTAGTTTTTTGATTTCCAGAAAAGTTTGTTTTTTTACAAAAAAAATACTGTTTTCATATTACGGGACTACGTTCAATAATTAGGTCAAGTTACAAGTTAGATCATCGTGGGTGTGAAGAGGCAGATACGAACACGACGCAAGTTATAAATTATCATCTTGTTATTGACCTTGGACATCAGCTGCTTATACCACAAGCCATACTTCGTGTTTCAGTGTTCTGTTTGTAACCGTCAGAAGAGGTACGTTATTTGGTGAACTAGTGTTTCGTAATGAACTATTGGATTAGATCTTATATATTGCACGTTATTAGGTGAACTAGTGTTTTGTAATGAACTATTGGATTAGATCTTATATATTGTACGTTATTAGGTGAACTAGTGTTTCGTAATGACCTATTGGATTAGATCTTGGATATTGTGCTAACGGTCACCGTTTGGAATAAAACGCACCTGATAAGTAATTGTTATTATGTTATTCTGTGTGTAGTTGTTAAGTTAGACCTAGATCTGAACATTTATTTATTACTGTTTGAATATTTGTTTAACTATTGTTTAGATAAAATACTTATATTCCCACAAACACTACACAACTGTATACACATAAAACAAACAATACAATGTGGACAAAAAGTTACCATAAAGAAGAATCTATACTATCATATAAAAATCTAATGGTGTCTGTCTGTCTGTGTGTTACTCACGTAAAAACTACTGGATGGATTTGAATGAAATTTATCACACATAGACCATGACCTGGAATGAGACATAGGCTAGAATTTAGATTTAAGGGTTGAAACAACCCCTAAAACAATAAATATTTAATATTATACTTTTATTAAGACTAGAGAGCTGGAAATTTGTACATTTATTTCTTACAAGATAATATATAAAAAGTAGACCATATTTGTATTTTTTAGTGTACTGCTAAGGGGTGAAAATGTAACAACCCCTAAAACAAAACAAATTAATTATTATTCTTCCCATTAAGCTAGAGAGCTGAAAATTGGTACGTTTATAAATCATATTTGCATTTTATAGCTAAGGCGTGAAAATGTAATAACAACCCCTAAAACAACAAACATTTATTAATAAGCGGCGAATCTTTGAACCGTGTGCCAAGCCATGGGTACCTGATAGTATTACTATACAAATAATGTATTGTATGAGATTATTATTAGGTTAGTAACTTGTTTAGTTATATAGTTAATGTTAGACTAGTTATAATAACGCAAGGCAATTGGTAACGCCCCACTAATGTAACGTAGTCTTAAGCCACACCCCTTTGAGTTCTGTATAAATACGGGAGATGAAACACTGTTAGATTAGTTAAAGTTTTACCATTGTAGCTCGTGCATCACTGAAGATGGCGACTTTGTCGTTGAAACGCGTTTGAGTCAATAAACGTATTAGTTGTGAGATTTTTCGTTCAAAGTTTATTCTATGAAGTATATGTTCTCACAAGTCAAGCTCAATATTTATTTACTGTAAATGTGGAATTAAAAGTTGGTCCTTTGGAGCATTTAAAAAAGAGCTGTTATTTTGGAGATTTTTCAAATTTAGAGTGTGTTGGGTTAGAATTAATATTGAGATTAGGTTCTTTGATCTGCTTTAACTGTTGTAAGCTGTTATTTTGTGGTTGCATCGATGATTGGAAGAGGCATGTATAATGGGGTCTAATTGTGTTTGTTTCCTGTAAATTTTGATTGCAAATTTAGTGAAAACTTTGGTAACGGTCAAATCAAGGAAGCTATTTTCCACTGCCATTTCACTGGTGAATTTTAATTCCCAAACATACACATTGATACACAAGGTCAACAAATCAGTACCGACTCAGATACCGGCCAGAACGAACGTGATTGATAAACTATGTCGATGTATTTATGAATGGTGTGTTATCTATATATATAAAAGCGAAATATTAAATTAAAGCTTTCGAGATAAAAATTAAAAGCTGAGATGGATTTTGGACAATTTCTTTGTTATTATTTAATTGTTAAATCATGAAGTAAAACTACTCTACAAGTTGTAGAAACTTAGTTGTAAAACAATAGCAAAACACAATTGAATCACTTAATTTCGTTTAATGTTAGGAATTAGGTCAAAGTCCATTTATTAAATTACTAAAGTTAGATATGTGTTTGAAGATATTGACGCGAAAACTACGCCCACGATCAATTAAACATCTTGTTAATGACTTGACCTTGGACACCAGCTGTTTGTTTCAGTGTCCGTGTTCCACTTCTGTTTAGAAGAAGTACCTGATTACTTCTGGCGTACCTATGAAATATTGTGTCAACGGTAATCTTGGAATAAAACCAGTCTGATAAGTAAGTGTTATTATTATGTTGTTCTGTATGTAGTCGGTGGTCCTAACGTTTACTAACAAACCTTCACCTTATCATTAACCTTGTTGTTGACAAGTAATGCCTAGATATACACATTTATTCGCTGTTTGAATATTTTATTAACTAATTAGAAACACTGAAGCCCCGACCACAAGTTCGGTGAATAAAACTACACAAAGAAACTGAAACACATTTGTTAATATAATAATTCTAGTTCCCTGATGTACATTTCGGTAACCAAGTTACCATCATCGGAGGATTCTAAATCTAAACTTATGCTAACAAGAATGAAACTATAAAACTAAACAGACCTATCCCCCCCTCTTTTTTCCTTACCTCAGGTAGATCAACCAATCATAAGTGACTTGTTTCAACCCAAGGACTTGTTTCAAAAACCCAGGTAAAAGAGGCTAACGGTACTTGTCCCCAGGGCTATAGAATACAAGGGCTGGACCAGTCCGCCAAGGAAAGCGTTCCCGCCACTGCCACTGTGATGACGTCACGGTGGTAACACGTGCTCCATTCCCAACGCTTCTTATAAGTATTTCTGCTACAATAATTTCAATTTCTTAGCAAAGCTGTAACATTTTTATGATGCGCTCTTCTTTAGTTTTAGTATTGACATTACACAAAGCAATAAGTAGACTGTAAACAATAATTAGTCTAAAGATATGGCGAAGACAGGGTTACAATAAAACTAACTAATTCGTAGTTAATAAAACGATGTAGTGTATAATGTTAGCATACTTTTAATTTGATTCTCTGAAACATTTCTGAAAAATAATTCGAAATTGAACAAAATGTGCCACATTATTGAAAATAATTTTATTTATTATAATAAACCACCAAAACTTTAATGTCATACTGCAGTTTAATAAAACATGTGTAATACTTATAAAATAAAACACATACAAGTTATAAATACTTACACATAATGTGTAGCTTGTATGCAGGTATGCACATGACATAATAATTACTGCTGAAATAAAATATTTAAAAAAAACTGCTTTATAGAAATTTTTCTTCCCTAGGCCTTAGGGAATAGTTAATTTAATAGCTGAATTTAAACAATTGAACTATTTAAATTGATACTGAGCAATTTAATTTAGTCTAGAAGTTTAACTTAAAATTATGTTTTATTTTTGTCATCAATAATTTACTCTAGGTTTAAATTTGATTATAATTATTTGTATATTATATATATTTATTTATATCTAATTATTCTGACAATTTTAAGTGCATTTTGCTAGTAAAGATTTTTTTTTAAACATTTTAACTTAAAGCTGCAGAAGAAATTACTTGAGGATCTTGGTAACTTTTTAACATAAAGTAATTTGGCTTGCAACTCTTACATTAAGTAAATAATATTTGTTAATGTTTATTTTAATTTGAAGCTGATTACTTAAAATTTGTTGTTATAAAATTTTGAGTTATCAATAATTACCGGTACTCTAAGTTAAAATCTTATTATTATTTATATATTATACATTTATTTATTTATTTATATCTCATCATTCTGAAAATGTATGTTTGAATGTATTTTGTTAGTAAAGGTGATTCTTGGAATATTCAAGTAACGCTGCAGACAATATTAGCCTACTTGATAATCTTGGTAACATTTCATAAAGTAATCTCGTCTGCAACGTAACATTAAATAAATAAATACCTTGCTAAACATATAATTTAGGTAATTGTGTGTATTGTATAATTTTTTTAACGAAATTCATGGAATGCCTCTTGGAGAAAATTAGCATTGAATATGCGTCAAAAGGCGAAAATCTCGCGGAATTATATACCTGCTTTAAAAACGTGTACTCAATAATAATTGCTCAATATTCACCAAACTTGCTAAACATATAATTTAGGTATTGTATAACTTTTTAAAGAAATTCATGGAATGCCTCTTCGATAAAATTAGCCTTGAATATGCACAAAAATGCGAAAATCTCGCGGAATTAAATACTTCCTTTAAACACCTGTACTGAAAAAAATAATTGCTCAGTATTAACCAAATTCGCTAAACAACTTAGGTGATTGTGTGTATTATGTACAATTTTTTAAAGAAATTCGTGGAATGCCTCTTCGAGAAAATTAGCCTTAAATATGCGTCAAAAGGCGAAAATCTCGCGGAATTATATACCTTCTTTAAACATTTGTATTGAACAAAATAATTACTCAATATTAACCAAATTTGGTAAACATATAATTTAGGTGGTTGTGTGTATTGCATAATTTTTTAAAGAATTATCATCTGCAACGTTATATCAAATAACACGTGATAGCTAAGGCGAACGGTGCTTACGCGGCGTGTCATGGTACCAGAGTGACGTCACATAGGAGGGGGGCAAGAGGAAGGTTGGGACAGTCGGCGAGCGTCAACATCAAAGAAGTGGTCCAGCCCTTGTATTCTATAGCCCTGACTTGTCCCTGTCTTTGGGAATGGCCCAAGGTTGCGAAATGAAACATGTTACACCGATTACATAAAACTTCTTAAACTACCGGAAAACAATTTACAATATCTTACAACTTATTAAAATTACGAATAATACATATATTCAACAGATAAAATTTGAAAATAAACTAATCAATAAATTAGCAATAAGATAGTTCATATCTTCAACGGAGAAAATTATATAAAATAATCTAATCAATAACCAAGCAATAAGATTTACATAAGAATATATAAATAACAATAGAAACAAAAAAATACTACGGCTGATTAATGGCAAGGTTTTACCTAGGTTTCAACAAAGAGAACAAACATGAATTAGGAATAGGACCTTTATCTGAGTTGAGAAGTAATTCACTATCGGATTTAGCAATAAACATACTTTCGTAGCATTTTAACAATTTATTTGAGGTCAGTTTAACCAGTTTAACATTTTGTATTTCCAATTCGTGGTTCGTTTGAAGGATGTGCTCGGCTACACTAGATTTCTCAGACCTATCGTACTTCATATGAGCTATATGTTCTTTAAATCTAGTACAAACTTTTCTCCTTGCTAACTTGTGGTCGGGGCTTCAGTGTTTGTAATTGTTTAAATTCACCACAGTACTCTTTGAACATCTATTTTATTAACTAACAATAATATTTGCATTCCTACAACAAACGCTGCACAATTTCATACGTGTAACACAAATAATACGATTCGGTCAAAAATGTAACCCAAAGGAAAAAATATCGTCTAAGAGTTTGCTGTACAGGCTGGGCAAAATTCCCGCATACATTTTAATGGCTACGTACAAACTGCCCAACATTTTTTTGGATCATTTCTAATATACAAACTGACCAACAAGGTACAGGTATAAAAACAAGGGACAGGCCGGGGTGTCGGCGACATACAAACCCACCAATTTTCTACCTGACACAGGTACGGGATATTCCCTCCGAATTCCCTCATACCAATAAATAGTTGTATTAGATAATAACTATACTCTGTATACATCTGGTTGAGTCGTCGACCCCGAGCTACCTGCTGCCACCCCCAATAAACCCTCCCCGACTCCGGGCCGGCACGCAGCTGTTTCACTGATGAGTCACCTACTGGCTCTCCTAGTACGAGGATACATTTTTTTTATTTCAAATAATTTGATATTTTTGTTGAAAAGTACTAAAAAAGTTAGGAAAAATGATATAAAATTCAACTAGATATTTAAATTAATTACCCTTTAAAAAAAGGAATAAAAGTTGTTTGAGATTTATTTGCATCTGTTTAACGTGAAAAATGTTAGTATGCTTTCAACCCTCCCCAACTAGGGACCGGCACGAACTGGTTACTTTTGATTCTAGGAAAAATTAGTAAGTAAGCTAATGTCTTTGGAGAAAGACAGCATTTGTGGTCAGTTTAGAGTGAGCATCCGCAGACGAACGGTGTGTGTGGAATTAATACTCATATTTGCGTTTTACATATATTAACTGTGCTGATGTGACTTAAATTTAGTTCATAGTTTAGTAGCTCATAGTAACATTGTTTTAGTGATATTTTGTGTGTATTTTATTGAACTTGTAGTTATGGCTTCCTCCGGGAAACGGGGTAAAGTGTACCATTCGCAAGCTCGAACTATAATTGCGTCAGTGTTGCAGTATTTTGAGAGGGAACGAAAAAACAAAGGACCGTTAATAGATGTGAACAAGGTGAAAGAAAGGGTGTCTGAAGCATGTGGAGTGTCACTGTCAACTGTGAAGAGGGTAAAGGCGGAATTAAGAGGAATAAGTGAGACATTGGACCGCAACGGGGCAATGGAAACTGAAGTTACTCAAATTGAAGAACAGGCTGTGAGTAATGCTAATGATAAGCATTTGACACCTTCCCATGGGATTCCTGCCCTCATAACACCAAAAAGGAAAAAACAGAAACAGGCCGATTTTGACCACTGTGACGATTTCACTAAAACGGCGATCCGGCGTCATGTGTTAGATTATTACAGACGCCGTGAAGTTCCAACGCTGAGGAAGCTTCAAGTATCGCTCCGAGAAGCAAATCTATTTAGTGGCTGTATCAGAACGTTGTCAAAATGTTTGAAGAGACTCGGGTTCAAATGGAAGAAACTGAACAAAAGGAAATTATTAATGGAAAAGCCATCAATCGCTCTGGCAAGATGTAAATTTTTAAGAAAAATTAAAAATGTAGATATGGCTAAAGTGATTTTTCTGGACGAGACTTTGATTAATGCCAACACATCAAAGGAAGTGGGCTGGACAGATGATAACATAAGATGCAATCTCGATGCACCACTGGGAAAAGGAAAAAGACTGATTATTTGCCACGCATGAGGTGTGAATGAATGGATTAAGTCGCCACCTTTGATTTTTGAGTCCAAAAAGACTGGAGATTATCATGAGGATATGAATCATGAGGTTTTCGAAGGATGGTTTTTTGAAGTGCTATTAAAATCAATACCACCAGGTTCCACAATTGTAATGGACAATGCACCATACCATTCTCGGCTGGAAAATCCAGCTCCAACAACATCATCAAGAAAAGGGGAGTATATTGACTGGTTGAGGGAACGAGGAATTGCATTTTCTCCAGATATGCGTAAACCTGAGCTCTACAAAATTTAATAAAACTGCACAAACCTCAACTTGTAACCTACGTCGTTGATAAGAGCGTCTAATCTGGGGTTTAAAATTATAAGACTCCCACCATACCACTGCAACTACAACCCTATTGAAATGGTATGGGGGCACGTGAAGCGTCAAGTTGCGTCACGAAATACAACATTCAAGTTAAAAGACGTACAACAATTGTTCATGGAGGCAGTTAACTCGTATTCCCCCGACACTTGGAAAAAATGCGTCGAGCATGTTAAGAACGAAATGGACCAGGATTGGCAAAGCGAACGTCTCGATGACAACAGTGTACAGGAGCTGATAATAAATCTGGCCCCAGGAGACTCCGACGACGACAGCAACTGGGACAGTGAGGAGGAAGACGACGACAACTTGGGAGTATCTCCACTTGAATAAGTAAGTTATTTTAACTTCTATTATTAACTGCCTATTATTTTACTATAATAATTATAACAGATGCAAAATAATCTGAAACAACTTTTATTTCTTTTTTTAAAGGGTAATTAATTTAAATATCTAGTTGAGTTTTATATCATTTTTCCTAACATTTTTAGTACTTTTCAACAAAAATATAAAAAATATCAAATTATTTGAAATAAAAAAAATGTATCCTCGTACTAGGAGAGCCAGTAGGTGACTCATCAGTGAAACAGCTGCGTGCCGGCCCGGAGTCGGGGAGGGTTTATTGGGGGTGGCAGCAGGTAGCTCGGGGTCGACGGCTCAACCAGATGTATACAGAGTATAGTAGACCCACTTCGTTTGCATACGTTGTTTAGACATACAAAATAATACAGATAATTTACAAACGAAGTTGAAACAGCCAGTATATTCGTGTATTTATTTATTTGTTATTCTTACCTAATAGGAAGCGTTGCGTGATTATCTAATAGGTGAGGTTAGGTTAAATACTAGATAAGAATAACAGATAAATAAATAAACGAATATACTGGCTGTTTCAACTTGGTTCATAAATTATCTGTATTATTTTGTATATCTAAACAATGTATGCAAACGAAGTGGGTCTACTAGTTATTATCTAAAATGTAACTATTTATTGGTATGAGGGAATTCGGAGGGAAATATCCCGTACCTGTGTCAGGTAAAAAAGTTGGTGTATGTCGCCGACACCCCGGCCTGTAGCCCTGTCCCTTGTACCTTGTTGGTCAGTTTGTATATTAGAAATGACCCAAAAAAAGTTGGGCAGTTTGTATGTGGCCCATTTTAATATCAATATTTGAGCTTCTAGTTCCAGTAGGAAGTTGTGAGGTTATTATTATTATTATTATAGGCACAACAATGAATGGAATGCTGTTTAGCATGCAAAAAATGAGGCTCCATATACAAGGTGTTTAGAAAAAATATAAAAATTTACTAAGCAACCCTCTCCCCCTTAAGTTACTACTAAAACGTCCCTACATTTTGGTGAAACTGAATCCTTTAATTAGGTACATGGATACCAAGTTGTGAGGGTTCGAGTTTCATAATGAGACGACTATAACACAAAGACAAACATTTATGTGACTGCTCTTTGGAAAGGTGTTTGTATTTATTATCTGATGATATAATTAAACTAGTAAACCACCGTGAAAAATCACAGGCTGATTAATTAGATGCACGTCAGAAATACATCATTTGCAAATGTATTTAAAACAACAGACTTTATCTAGGCCTACCTAACTGTACTGACGGAGATTTTTAACTCGATAAATGTGTACAATTACAAGGATTATAAAACTGTTAAAATTTTGTATTTATGTACGTTATTATATTATATTTAATAAAAGATACAAATATTATCTGTGAATTGCTTTCATTTCAAATTGATAGATCAAATAATTTAGAAGTTATTATTATTATAGTCAAGAAATTAATAATCGAATATGTTTATATATTTAACGAAGATGTACGAATGTTTCCGAAGCTAAAATAATGGGTATTTCTTCTTTAAATTTGTATAAACGAATATTTTTGTGATAAAAAGTTGTATTTATATACAGTTTATAACCTCAAAGCAAATATTATAACGTATTATAGCATACATTAGTTCTATAACTCATATATAAAAAAATAAACTTTATAAGAAATTATAATGATTGAAGTTGTAAACATAACCCCAAAGTATAATCTACACTGGGTTTGTTTAAGTATTACAGATGATTTGTGAAATCAGCTGTTATAATGGATGTTACTCACGTACTTGCGTATGTACATACGGACGTACACTCGTTTTATAATATTGTTTCTGTATAGGTTCTTCTAGAATAAAAAAAGTTTATGTTTAAACAGAAAAAAACACTGTGCAATCATTGTTTCACATGAGCAAAATCTCCATTTAATTTAGATTAATGTTTGATAAACATTCAAATAATTTTATTGATTTATTTTAATGAAATTTAAATCACATATTTACTACTATGAATGGACAATGGTAACTATAAAATTGATGGAGCTATTAAATTGATATTATTTAGCTCTGAACAAGTTAGCAAACATTATTGTAAGTCCGGGATAGACGGACCACCGGAATAGACGGACCACTTGCATAGTTCTTGAACCAACCGCTTGAATGGCGCCATAGTTGTTTCAGTCTGTGATCTTAGTCGTGGTTTTTTTGTGCTTTCTTCTAATAAGATATAGTCCAAGAGCTGACGACGAATTTAGGGAAGGTATTTTGGGCAAGTTAAAATAACAAAAACGAATATTTTATTATTTGGAGGATTTAGAATCTTGAGTTTGGCAGAGGTTTTGCGGTTATTTTGCTATGCGCAACCTATGACATCTGCAAAAAAATAAATGAAAAAAATATGTTTTGGGCAACTTGAAATTTATTTCATCTTTAATTTTAGCATCTATTTAACTCAGAAATAAACATCCCAGACGTTTTTTAGGGTTTTAAAGTATAACCAGACCCCCCCGAATATATGTAATAATTATACCTCAAAAATATACTTTGGGCATTCTGAAATTTGTATAGCATGTTTATTAAATAATATTAAAAAACGTGTAAAGCGCCAGACGAATTAAACGGTTATTAATATTTCCCAGACGCGAATACAGATTTTAAATGAATGCGACAAAAAAGTCTTATGCGTAGCCATAAGTGCGAGAGAGATAGTTTTTTGAGACCTGCCGGCAACTGACGGGGCCTTAGCTCGAGTTTACCATATATCGCGGACTCTGTCCATGTAACAGAGTATTTTGGAGTAGTTTTTTTTTTTAATTAACAAATATAGAATAAAGTTATAATAAAAATGCATTATTAAAATCCTTAGAAAAAGAAGACTTTTTAATTAAAGTATTTTGAATCTTAACTGGAATAATAATTTAAAAATTAACATATTCAATTACTTTTTTCTATTTTCAACTTTTATTAAACTAATATTTGAGTTTGACGTGTAGTTTCATGTTATAGGGTAAACACAATCTACATTTAACATAATCTCTAGTCATACGTAAGTAAACAATTACCAATATTTCTGAACTAGCTGTATTGTTAAAAGTTTCATTTTTTCTAATTTCTATAATATTTGATTCCCGCTAAAATGATCGAGTTTTAGAGTTAGTTTGGCGTGTAGTTTCAGAATAAAAGCAAAATACATCATAATATCTGGTCAGATGTAAGTAATTAATTAGGCCTACTATATTATTAGTTTATATTTTACTCGTTAAAAAAATAATATCGATATTATTTGATATTGCCGATATCAATATTTTGTTTCGATAATATCGTGATATCGATATTAGAGCTTATATCGATACTAATATCGAATATTGGAAACTTACGGATATCACAACAACAATACTCTGTCTATATAACAGAGTACAGTATTTTGGAATAGTTATTTTTTTTTTTAAATTAACTAATATAGAATAACTATCTCTCTCATCAACGAAATTCCAAGATCCAAGTCTAAAACATCACTGGCATACTGGAACTCCCGGAGCTCCGATGAAGGCACGATCCCAAGAACGAGTGAAGAAGTCGGGCTGAAACAAAAGAAACGGTGAGAAAATCGTTCTCCGAGACCGGGCTGGCAGCCGAACAACATGACCCGTACCTAAACATCACTGGCAGAGGGATGCCGTAGCTACGATGAAGGCCCGTGTCTCGAGTTCAGAAGTGAAGAGCTGACTGAAATAGATAGAACAATGAATTAGCGCTAAAGATATCGCTACCAGCAGCCCGACCAACAGTCAGCTACGGGAGAGAGTCCGCCGGCGTTGTAATGCGATCGTCCGTCGAAGAAAGTGGATTGGTCTGGATGAATTCGCTGCATGCAGTAACCGACATCATGTACCAGGAGAACTCCCCAATGAAGGCGTCCGCCAGCGACGATGAGTGTTCGTCCGTTAGTCGTGTTCGATGTGAAGCGCTCCCCGTGATAAACCATCCTCGGAACTTCAAGGCCCGTCCAAAACCTCACTGGATGTCTCTCGGGAAGCTCAGAAGAAGGCACTATCCCGGGTCCTGCTGTGTTGTGTAGTCGTCCGTCTTCTGAAGTGTGTCGAGTAGGAAAAGAACGACCTCTATTTACCAACCTATCTGCAACCTCGTTTCCCTGTACTCTAACCTTTGAGGAAATATACTGTAATACAATACATTTATTGCGTTACTGAGCGTTCCTCACATTTTCTGGATGTTGTTATTGAAGTATGTATAGCTTGTGTTTTACGACTTTATGCCAGTTGTTGCTGAATTGCAATATCTTTTTTTTTACATTTCATAGTTCATTATATACAGTAAAACCCATATACTTGATACTGCATCAACTTCAACTGATCTGTAATTGCCTTCTCAAAAATAGTTCTAAAATATGGACGACTGGACCCAAGCTACGGTATTGCCCTTTCATTCGGGTATACTCTTAACAATTGGTTAGCCACTGTTGAGACGGAAGTTTGGCAGATCTTTCTTCCTTATGTCTTTCAACAGTAAAATATTTGTTGTTCGTTTCCTTTCATATGATACAAGACTGAAAAAATTACGTGTTCACTTTTAAAATTTGGCTCAACTCGAACAAAAGAAAATTTTCGTTCACTGCTTATTTTTACTTTCAGTAGCAAAGCTTTGATATTTTGCTATTAGGTGTAGGCCGACTACATTATTATAATAAAAATTATATTTGTTATCTTTCTATGTTAATAGGAGTAATTTGTAAATCAAGTAGCTATCTCACTATTCAAGATTGTTCCTAATAATAACATTAGTAAACAGTTAGAAACATTATTTACTTGTAATTAGGCCTAAATCCACATTTATTTTTATAATATATATTTCAGAAAATTAACAATTTATTACAAAAAAGGATATTCTTTCGAATTCCAGTTGTTTAAATTTAACTGTTGGCATTGCTGTTTTATCCATCTGTGTTTGTCTATTTTTTACTTCGACGTTCAATTAATGGACATTTCGGGGCGTAACTTTTGTAAAGTAGTTGTCGTTTTCTGGGAATACGAACGATTGATTTTTTCATATGATTAAAAAGGAACTGAAAAAGTTACAAGTTTTACGTTTAAAATTTGGCTCAACTCATCCTCAAACGAAAGAAATTTTCGCTCACTGCTTATTTCTTCTTTCCGTAGCGTATTTTGCTAGTACACCCAAGGTGTATAAATATTATTGTGTTTAAAATAATATTTTGTTATGTTTGTAATCTTGTATGTTAATATGAGTAATATATAAAAAGAAGTAGTTATGTTATACATTAAAATAAATTGTTCTCAATACTAAATTTAGAAATATTGTTTACTTGTAATTAAATCCACATTTAATTTTATTTCTGTTTCAGAAACTTACAATTACAAACATGGACATTCTTTCAAGTACCAGTGGTTTATATATAACTATTGGCATTGTTTTTGTATCGATCTGTGTTTATTTATTTTTCAATTCAAAGTTAAATTACTGGAAAGATCGTGGCGTGCCTTTTGTAAGGCCGACGCCATTTTTTGCCCAAATGAAGAATCTACTTTTACAAACTAAAGGCTTTCGTGAAATCTTTACAGACATGTATAGAGAGCTTCGGGGTAATAAATTCGGGGGTTATTTTCAAATTAGAACCGCGCAACTGATGATATTAGATCCTGAACTTGTAGAACAGGTCATGATCAAAGATTTTACGCATTTCTATGATCGAGGGCTTTCTCCAGCTATTGAATCGGATCCTTTAAGCGCCAATCTTTTTAATCTGGAAGGTCGTTTTTGGCGTAATCTAAGGAACAAACTTACTCCAACGTTTACATCAGGAAAACTAAAAGGTATGTTCGAGCAGGTTTGTAACTGCAGTGAGAGCGTTGTAAAGTATATTGATGAAGAATCCAAAACAAACCAAGGCATAGAGGCTGCCCCACTGATGGCTAACTTCTCGTTAGACGTTATCGCTAGTTGTGCCTTTGGTCTCCAACTGGATAAAGACGATCAGACGGTTAAAAACTTTCGACAGGCAGTAAAAGATGTCTTTGAACCTTCCGGGTTTGAGTTAATGAAACAAATTATTCTGATGTTATCGCCTAAATTCGCTAGGAGAATTGGGATCAAATCTATTTCAAATAGTGGTGAAAAAAGCATCATGACAATAATATCTGAAACTTTAAAGTTTAGAAGGATTAACAATGTTGTTCGAAACGATTTCTTGCAATTAATGTTGAATTTACAAAAACAAGACACAAAAGTTGATTCTGTTTCTGATCAAGAACAACACTACAAAGAAGATGAGTTTATCGATCAAATGAAACATGCTGGCAAAGTGGAGGAAAATAAGAGTTCAAAGGACGATGAAAAAGGTAACTTATGTGCTTCTTCGATAAGTAATATAATATGTTATGTCCCTTAAAAATCAGAAGCAATGATTTTAAATGTTATGCAGTTATTTATTTGTGTTTTAGGTTAATTTGGTTTTGTTTTTTATTTTCATTACATTTGATCCTTGGATATGGAAGAATACAATTCTATAAAAATAGCTTAAAATATATAATTAGTTTCTAATAAATTGGTTGTAAAAGCTCTCATTTTTTTTGCAAAAGTACATTAAATAAGTCCAAAAAATAAATGCTTTGCCTAAAAATAGCTTTTAAATGTAATAGTTTTCCATATTATTATTCATATAAGAGGCAGTGTTAGTACTCTGCTGTTACAGTGTGATTAAGTAGGCATTGCAATGTTTATTAATAAATATTTCTCGTAAATATCATTTGTAAAAGTAAAAATAAAAATACAGAACACAATTCTCACAAAAATACGTTTGTTGGTCAAACGCGTTTCAACGACAAAGTCGTCATCTTCAGTGACACATGAGCTACAACTAAATTATTAGTTAATTTAATAATTGTCTGCGTACTATTTTATGTAGGCCTATACTGCTAGACGTATAAGCCTACTCAGTGACACACAAGCTACAACTAAATTATCAGTTATAATTTAGTTGTAGCTCGTGTGTCACTGATGATGACGCTTTGTCGACACGCGTCTGACCAATAAACGTATTTTTGTGAGAATTGTGTCCTGTATTTTTTTTTACTTTAAACAATGTTTATTAATGTTCAAGCTACATTTCAGTTATTTCTCATTAGATTTTTCCTACGGTAGTGACATTAAATGCAGGAAACGGGTAACATTTTTCCATAAGAAATTTAACTGTTTTTCAGTTGCTTTGTTCCAAAATAGGTTGATCCTTTTACAACTAGGTACCCTAAAGAAGCAAGCAAAATTTATCATTTTTCCACTGCCCTAAGTGCCAAGCAAAATTTCAATTCTATCATTCATCGTTGAAAATATTACATTCTTTTTCTAGCACAAAACAAAAAACCAAGAATTTTGGAAATTTGTAAATTTTTTTCTTAGCTTTAACGTGGGAAATACGATTACCAAGTTTTTAAACGGGGTTTTTAACATGAAGTACTTGAACTATCGTTAAAAAAAAACATTTTGTACCTTATAGTTCATATTTTGTACATTCTAGAATTACGTAAAAATTACATAAGTCTAAGAAAAGAGTTTTTAAAACAAAATAAACTATCTGCGTACTATTTTATGTAGGCCTATACTGCTAGACGTACGTAAAACCACACTGCAATATGTATATATAATTGACCTGTATGCATTTTAGGGTTGCAAAAGGACAAAATAAGTGGGCTATTTCTCTCTCACATCTTAATTCTCCTTTTATACAATTCACTATCTTTGATTTTCCTTCTGTCCCATTTAGTTTACTAACAATATTCTAATAATTTGGTTTCAGTTGTTATGACAGATGCACTCATCGCAGCACAGATGTTTATTTTCCTTGTAGGTGGATTCGAAACAGTATCATCTACGATCAGTTTCTGTTTGTATTGTTTGTCTCAAAATCCACAAATACAGGATAAAACTCGAAAAGAAATTGATTCTGTTTTGAAGCAATCTGGAAATACCTGGTCTTATCGAGTTTTGAAAGAGATGTCGTATCTTGAACAGGTTATACAAGGTAATTAGGTACGTTTATTAATTAATTAGGTACACGTAGGCCTAGTTGTTAATTTTGTCATTGTTATTTGACTTTAAAATAAAAAATGATGTTGTCTCAGCTTTTATAGATCGATTTTACCAGTTTGTAAAACAACAATGGCTTCTAAATTATTTTACAGCTAAGACTGAGCTCCTTTGAAACATTTTCAGCTAATGTTATCATGCACTTGTAATCTTTTTGAACTTTTACATAGGTTCAAAGCAGTGGCGTATCCAGGGACTACGCCCCCCCAAAACTTCAGGCAAAAATGTAACAAAAGCTACTGACATAAAGAACTCGGCTACAAATTTACTAACATAACTAACAAAATATTTAATTTAACAATACTGTACACTTTAGGGTTGCCATATCACCGGATATTGAGGGTAAAAATACAGCTGAGAGGAATTTCCGCAAATCACGAGAAATCTCCTCTTTTTTACATTTTTCCAAAAAAAGTTATATAACGCAAATTTTCTGAATTCTGTTGAAATTGTATTTAGGAACGATAGTATTTACGTCTACAAATTTATCGTCATAGAACTATTGCCAAAGCTAAATCCTTTCTCCATGTACACTCTTAACGTCTATTATTCGCCTATATTCGCATTTGTCAATCGCTGAAAATGTACGAAGATTTACGGCGCCAAGGATCAACGGAACCGAACCAAGATCAGCTGTTTTGCGAATTAGAGATTTCCACTTAACTCTATAAGCGTCAGTCCAATTACTGCCAGATATACCTCTAAGTGTCAGGCACTTTTTCACTGCTTGAACACATTATCACTTAAACATGTATAAAATGTATCCTATTCATGTAAAGTATACACTATTATAGATTTTATTGTTCAGGAAAGTATGGAGAACATTGTTGTGTAGATCAAATATTTAAAAAAAAGTTCTCCAACTTATTTTGCGTTTTGAACGGAAACAAAATTAAATTGGTAAACAAAAGTTTCAAAAGTAGGGCTCTTGGAAAAATAGATAAAAATTTAATTATAAATCCAAATTGTACAAAACGTAGAAAAATTGTTCTTTACATAAAGCAATTTAAAAAAATCTTCCTAAAAAATAAAACAACGTTTTGTGGTAAAATAACAAAAATTATCAATTTGCAAAAAATTACCTATACATATTGAAAACTCTACAGAATGTATCCTATTCAAGTAAAGAATGTATACTATTGTATATTTTCTTATTTAGAAAAGTATGGAAAACATTGCTATATAAGTTCAATATTTTTGTTAATTTCTCTGTAACTTTTTTGCCTTGCGGACCGTAACATAAATAAACTTTTAACCAAATTTTCAAAAGTAAAGGTTTTGGAAAAACAATAAAAAATATTTAATTATAAATTCAAAGTATACAGGTAATCGATCTATGCAATGGCATATTTAACTTGTTTGTCAGACAATATTTAGTCTATGATAAGATAAAGGAAAACTCCGTTTATTTTTGTGAGGAAATGTATGGAATTCAGTGAGCGTTGTAATGTTGCATATTGCATTGGTAAGGCGCTAGAATTTCGCTTATAAGTACGCAATTACGTTTTTACTTATTTTTATTTTCGCCATACGTGCACATGACATTTAAATTTCTGGAAACAAAATAAAATTTGTCGAATTGTTTTACCGTTCCCAAATGACGCGACTGAAAATCATGTTTTCGACTTGTTTATAAGCAATTATCTTTAATAAAAATCCATCATTTACTATTTTTGTTATCTACGAATTGTAATTCAGATGCAATGAACGATTTTTTGCAAGTTACAAAAGATGTTCAAAACTCAATGAAAGCTATATTATATGTAAAAGGACTGTATTAGACTGTGTTCGTTTAAAATATCGTGGGCACAACTGAAATTCAATAAATTTCATTGAAACACTTAATGCAATGGGATTCATGAACGTACATGCTTGCCAAATATTATCAAACTTAACCGTTTTACTAAACTATCATTATTGTTATTTTGTTTAGAAACTATGCGAATGTATCCAGCATTCCCTCTATTGTTCAGAATATGCACAGAAGCGTACAAGATTCCTAGTACCAACGTTGTCATAGAAAAAGGAACCATAGTCACAATCCCATTGTATGATATACATCACGATCCAGAGTATTACGATTCGCCTGAAGTGTTTAATCCAGACAGATTCGTGGATAACAACTTTAAACCTAGCGGCACTTTTATGCCCTTTGGAAATGGACCGAGAATTTGTATCGGTAAGTTGTATAAATAGACTGAGTTAGTTACTTTTTTATTATTGTTTTAGTTATATCATTCGATTTAGAGTGCAATTATTCTTATTTTTGCAGTAGATTTGAGAATTACCGTGACAATTACATCTTCAAAGCAATTTGCAACTACGGTACATATTAGGCAAAAGAGACCGGCCAGAACTAATGCAATCCTTCCAGATCCAATTTCTGACATGACAAAGACGACGTTCTGTCGGGACGTTTACAATTGAATAGTATGACAGTAAATAATATTCCAAATAAACTCCACGAGGTTGACGGAGAAATTGTATAAGTTTACACGATCATGAGCCCATAAACAGATTCTTTACTAATGAGTTGTGCTTTACATATGGTATTTAGTCACATCTGCTTATTTTATAAAAGTATTTTAATAGGGATAATTCTATCATTCGCCCTTTCGTAGAGTGATTTTTGGATATTTTACGTAAAATATAATTAACCTATTTCAGTCTATTCACCTGAAAATTTTAAACAACCTGATACTTCAAAAATTTTTGGAATTGTTTTTTTTTAAGTAGTTAGGTTACCCATAACGAATATAAAACAAAGTGGTTGCATGAACTTAAATACTTCGTAGTGTGATTAAATAAATAATATTGACTTTAGATAAATTCATATTGTCGATCAATTTTACATTTAAGGCTCTTCTTTACCTTGAAGAAAACTCCCGAGTGTGCCGTATGATTCAATACGGAAGGTCTGACTAAAGGCGCAAAATCTTTGAAACATGCATTCGTAATACCGTGTTTCGGATTCTATTTATAAATTAATAATCTGGGAAACTACTTTAAGTTATAAAGAACGCTTTATATTTTTTGCGTGTTAGCTTAAAATATGGAAATTATTGCTTAAAACGCCCAAAAAATGGGTTAAAAGTAATCGATTTTTACTCAGTTAAACTGTTGATTAAAATGAGTTGCCGTCGATTTCTTTCAATTATCAGATATAAGACAAAAGCACAAAGCCTTTAAGAACAATTTAAGATGTTTCACAACGTTTTAGGTTGAAAAACGGCGTCCGAAACACGGTAGTACGAAGTGCATATTTTTGCTGTTTTACGCAAGGTATAGAAGACCCTTAAGAAGAGACATTCAAATATACATTTTAGTTGAGGGTTAGTTATTGAATTAAAAACAACAAATGATGCACATGTTCTTGAAAAACAGCTGTTATAAGCTAATATTATTTTTGTTGCTGTGGTTAGTACAGTCAAAAGGGCGTCTCGCTGTATGGTAATTGATCGTTTTTCAAATCAAAGAATATGTTTTTGTAACGTATATTTCTAGTGGTTTACTGGCCATTTTAATAAATCTGGTATCGTTGAAATTCGGACATTGAGTACGTAAACATAATTGTCAAAGAACCGACTTTTAGAAAAACCTAGCTTGAAAACCAACTAAATTACCCAATAGTAGGAAATTCAGTTAGAAAATCCCGTTGTCCTTTAAATTTTTAATAAGAAAATGCGAGGAATTTGGCTCCTTGGGAATTCCTTGGCTCAAGAAGCCTTTTACCTTTACCAAAGTTATTAAAATAATAACTGTCTCATTAGAATTCCAAAATCAGGAGTTTACAGCAAAAACAATTATATTTTCTGCCATGTAATTGGTTGGCATTTTTGAAAAATATGTGTGGTATTGTTGGGATTCAAAATCTACTAAAAAGTATAATTTTAGTTTTCTTTTGGATTTTGTAGTGTTTACCCATTTGAATATTGTCTCCGATTTTTCATATCTTGTAGTTTGGAGAATAAAGATAATTTTCCTGAGTATTTCATTAATTTTTAAATATTTCATAACTTTTTTTAAAAACAACGCCTCGCTCACAACACTTGCTCAAAACACTGATAGTATTTTTTGTTTTTGTTTCAGCTATGAGGTTTGCATTACTGGAAGTGAAACTTGTGTTGGCAAAGATTTTGTCCCAGTACACGATTCAACTGAATGAAAACACCGTATTGCCTGTTGAATTCTCCACGACGAAATTTATTCTTTCGCCTAAGAATGATTTTTTGTTCAATTTTAACAAAAGAGCAAACGTCTAAAATACTGATTGAATATGCACTGAACAAACTGTAATAACTAAGTTATACTATTTTAAAATATGTATATTTATTTTTTAATTGTAACAGTTTTAACCTACATTTTTTACAATAAACGCTTTTACAAATATTTTGCAGTTTTGATGTTTCTTTACAATTTGGTTTATTACAAGTTAGAAATGTGTTAGAAATGTTGCTT
Source organism: Philaenus spumarius (assembly GCA_018207615.1). NCBI lineage: Eukaryota > Metazoa > Arthropoda > Insecta > Hemiptera > Aphrophoridae > Philaenus > Philaenus spumarius. Next base: position 71,215 of record JAGFPH010003595.1, on the reverse strand, counting down.
TTTACTCCCCTGCCACAATGGAAGCAACATTGTAACCATTTAAAAAATGTCAATGGAAATGTTTTTTTTTTTAATTAGGACCAGGTAAATTACGATCACAACGAATTGGTGCAATATCTTCTGTACAAATATAAAGAAATAGGCCGAAATATTCTTTGCTCTTTACAGTGTAATTCTATACCGAAGGAGGATACTATGGTGGTAGAGAAAGGAGTTTCTATAGCCACTAGTCAAATAGTTATATGTAAATGGTCTATGCACTGTTTCAAAATTTCAAAGCTCTTTAACTTGAAAACCTAAGTCACAGAACCAAGATTTTTGTAAAAGAATAAATCGCAAGATGTTTGTAAAACAATTTTTTGTTGCCGTACTCAATTTCGCGATGGACTTTTGCTCAATATTAAAATACCAAGTAAAGATTAAAAAAAAATGTATTAATATTTATTTCCAAAAATTGTAGGGTACATGTTTAACCTAAAGTGACGAGCGTAGGCAGACAATGCAACCGAATGTTATTTTAGTAGCTAAGGGTGGTTTTAGGAAAAAGAGATAGTAGCCAATCAAAATGGTAGGATATTTGAGCGATTCGGAAAAGATGCACTTACAACACACTCCTAAGAAAAAATTTCGAGCGAGAAAAAAAAATGAATGCGTTGAATATAAAATTTTATAACTTTAGTTTTGCGTAAAGTGTATATTATTTTATAATAAGTGTAGCATTTTGTTGCTCAGGTGCTGAAAAAATTTTGTAAAACTTGGTTCCATAATTATTAAAAACAATCCCATCCACCATCTTCAATTTCAACTCCCATAAGAGTTAAACAAGTAATAAGATTACAGGAGTAATCATTATCAGAAAATTATTCTGAATGTGTAATTTTAAAGGTTAGAACAGTCCAAATGTGGATATCTTTTAGTTTTAAAAATTTGTTCTTTGACTTAACTCAAAATCAAAGTTTTGCGATTTTTTTATTCAATAATGCATATATCAAAAATGTAAAAAGATCACCACATTCGAAGTTTAATTACCTTTCAAATAAAAGTATTTTCAATAGTTTTGGATAATTTACAACGAAAAAATCCACATTGTCCAATCATGTAAGTACCAAATTTTTGTTCCTACTCGAGTGTTTAGCCTGGTGGTTATCAAATCAAATTGTTGCTCACGGAAGAATACTAACAAAATAATAAATCCGTTAATGTTTAATGTGCGAAAGATATCTGTGTTTAATAACACACACTCCCTTACATTGTCACGCATGCAGTACGTTTGCAGTCAGGGATACGTCAGTATTTTCCTCCTTTATGAAGCTGCCCTATATTTGCTAGTGGAATAATGAAGAACTAGCAAACTAAATGCTATACCTTGTTCACCGAGAGTTTAAAGTGAAGCACCACCTTACAGTGGATGACGTTAGGGATTTGGGCCGATGAGGAAAACGAACATGTGGGACCGGCGACTCTGCGTACGACTCACAGTAGTTTTTAGTAAACATGCTTTCTCCTCACTAGCCCACCCTAACGTTCACGTTCGTCCCTGCGGTAGGTACGCGTGTGACACAGTCTGCCCGGCCCATAAATATTGTAGGGGGAGGTGCTTCACTTTAAACTCTCGGTGAACAAGGTATAGTATATATATCTTACTGCCACAGAGCTGCGGTCAACTGAGAAATATTTGTTTACTCCTGCCGAGCCTGTAAATAAAATCGTAGGAACACATAATCAAAACGGTACCACACCCTACAAAAGTACATAAATTCACAAGAGCCCAAATGGAAGGAGGTAATATCATAAATGGAGTTGAACCTGTATTTGAGTTGAGTATAGACTTGGATTGATTGAATGGAGATACGGGTTAGGAGATCAAAACAGATGGAGAGCTGATGTTGGAGAGGTCAAGGCTGTCTGAAGTGTGGATGAGTAAATATTTGTATTGTCTGACCCAACCACATATTTATTTAACGCACTATTTAATTAATTTACAGTGAATAATACAATAGCTGTGCTACTAGTCCGGCAATGAATTTTAACATTTGCACACACTCATGATTGAATTTCAATAAATACATAAAAAAAAACCTTTTAGAGAAGATAGCTGGTTCATTAAATTGTCGTGCTGACTTTTATATTGCCAGTGAAGGTGAACCTACATAGTAAAAGTAGATTTTGTGATGTGACACACGTAGACAAGCATGGACAAACTATAACGGTTCTGGTACAAACAAGAAACTTTAAATCTATATATTATAATCCAAATACCACTCATTAGCTCATCACGAAATCTCAAGAACCACCAAACGGATTGGAATGAAATTTGGTATGTAGCGTCCTCTAGGGCACTAGGTGCTCGTTAAGAAAGGTTTTAAAAAAATTTAAAATTTTAGGGGGGGCGGTTTAAGGGGCTCAAAGTTACTAAAAAACCACTGAACGGATTGGATTGAAATTTGGTATATAGCTTCCTTTAGGGCCCTAGGTGCTCGCTAAGAAAGGTTTTCAAAAAATTCGAAACTGTAAGGGGGTTTGGGGGTGTCAAAGTTACTAAAAATCCCCATATTTAACTTCGATTTGCCTCTCCATGCAAAGCCGGATCGGGCCAACTAGTAGTACTAATCTATATATATAAAAGTGAAATACCACTCACTCACTCACTCACTGACTCACTCATCACGATTTCTCAAAAACTACCGAACGGATTGAAATGAAATTTGGTATGCAGCTTTCTCTAGAGCCATAGATGCTCACTAAGAAAGGGTTTGAAAAAATTTTAAATTTTAGGGGGGGGGTTGGGGTGATCAATGCTATTAAATCACGATATCTTCAAAACTACCGAACGGATTGGAATGCAATTTGGCATGTAGCTTCCTCTAGGGCCATAGGCGCTCACTACTAAGAAAGGGTATGAAGATTTCGAAATTTTAGGAGGGGTTTGGGGGGGATCAAAGTTACTAAAATCATAATTTCAGATCTTTTATTATTATGACAATAGTGCTTTTATTATTTAAGTTGTATGTATATAAAAGCCAAATACCACTCACTGACACTTAAAAAGAATACAATTACGTTAAAAAGACTGAAAATACCAACCACCACGGGCAACGCCGTACGGGTCAGCTAGTACATGTATAAAGGTTAGACAATATTTAATCTTACATCTCAAATTTCAATGTCGAACAAGTAATTTCATGTAATTTAGAATAAAGCCCTGTGTAAATTTCTTTATTTAATGTTATTCTTATGTATTAGTCTGAAAATAGATCTATGTGTTAATTTTCGGGGGCCGGGAGGTTAGTTAATGTGAATTCTGTACCAAACTTTTATATTTTTATTTTGTGAAAAAACTATAACAATAATAAGATAATAATTTGTCCACTCAGCTGAACCACTGATGTGAATCACTGATCTTGTAAGAAATAAATGTACAAATTTCCAGCTCTCTAGACTTAATGGAAGTATAATAATAAATATTTATTGTTTTAGGGGTTGTTTCAACCCTTAAATCAAAATGATTTATAGCCTATGTCTCATTCCAGAACTTGATATGTGTGTCAAATTTCATTCAAATCAATCCAGGAAGTTTTTACATGATTGAGTAACACACACACACACACACAGACAGAAACCAATAGATATTACAATAGCATAGATATTTCGTTAAATAGTGTTTGGAAAAATGACTTTAATTTTCAATATATTGGCTCGCCCTAACAAAAATCCCATTGTCTAAAGCCTCTTACATAAAGCCCAATAAATTTTACCTTTTGCTCAAGTACAGTTTAAGAATTTTAAAATTAATGTTTAACTAGATTCAGGGTCCGTTAGAAGTATAATGTTTATTTATTTATTGCTTTTAAACAAAATTAAATATATTTGTATTTTCTTCCTTTCCTATTTCTACATAACTCTAAATATGACAATAATACTAACTTAAAATAACAATAATTATAAAACAACTACAATAGAATGTAACAAAATAAAATACACATATATAAAATAACCAATTCTTTCAGGAAAGAAAATACTTATCCTAGAGAAAACGCTATCCGCCTGCTTAGGGGTTCCAATACAAAAATTATAAACAAAAATTTCAATTTAAAACAGAATTCAGTGCGGCTGCAGTAAAAATACATTTAAATTCCCATTTCCCAAAAGAAAATTATAATTACTTTTTTTTACTCAAATTATATTAGTATTAAGATATACAATCAAGTACCTTGAGTGCAGGATATCTGCCATCACAACATGTCCCTTTCATCCAGATACATTTAAAACCTTCACGAAACAATAATTTATCCTAACAAATTGAAAATGGAATATAATACAGCCAAAATTTCCGCTTCAAAGGGTATTACGATAGTAAAAGAAAAGTGACGCTCAAATACAAAAAGGTTAACACCAGACCAAGAAATGTATTACTCCTACAAAGCGGTTACTGCGGGATGTACAATAACTCTTCTACATCCTTGCAAACCAGCAACAAACCCCTTACACCTCTAAGAAATTTTCTCGGACTCTTCAAGCATTTAATGTCTTGAGGTAATTTGTTAAACAACTACGGAGCCAAAAAATTAAATGTTCTTATAAAGAAGGTTTTGGTAGGCTTTGGCACACGATGATTATTTTTTCTAAGTATTTTTCTATAATTGCTATCAGAGCATGGAGAATTTCCGCTTCTCAGCTCAGAAAGACCCTGTATTAAAGCTAAGATTTACAATGAATGTGATCACATCAATAATATTTGGATAGATCTTTTTTACTATTACAGAATTTATTCCATCAATACCCGGTGATTTCCCATTCTTAAGTGACTTAATTGCTTTCTCGACCTCATGGCAACAAACCGATCCTATAAAAATAGAAGATTTTTCCTGCTTTAATCTAAATACATTTTTATATATTAAATTATTAAAATTTAAAGGAGTCCGTTCATTTCCTACTACTTCCTTAAATACGGATAAAAAATATGTGTTAAATTGATTTTCTATTTGTTCTATGTCCTGAATAATTATATTATTAACATTCAAGTTCCAGTCTTTTTTTTATCTACTTTGTCCAGTTAATTCTTTAATAGCGCTCCAAGTGGCTTGAGAATTCTTATTAAATCCATTTCCAAATTTGTTGTGATAGTAGGATAGTTTTGCTAACTTTATATCATTTCAATCTATTATTAAATTTTACATAATACAATCGAAACTTATCACCTAATGGTCTACCTTTAACCTTCCTGTACAAACAGTTTCGTTTCTTAATTCTTCTACAGATATTATCAGTAACCCAGGGCTTAAGTTTAGTGTATTTACATTGATAAATAATCTCTTCTTTGCTTTTAGAGAAACACTGCTGCAGCTCCAATTCAAACATAGTATAAGCCTTACAAACATTTTGCTCATTATAAAACATGAGTCCAGTCAATGCCACCCTACGAAGCATTTAATTTATCGTAGTTTATTCGACTACGGCCAACAAGAGTTTCTACAGTATGTATCAACAAACCTCCCCTCTCTACCAAGCCTTACTCTTGTCATGTAATGATCAGTGATTTGACTTTCGATAACTTTAGCTTCACAGTTTAATGTATTATTACACGCTAATCTTATATACACATGGTCAATACAGGTTGCAGTTTGATTAGTTACACGAGTAGGCCTATTGACCATTGACTCCAGCCCAAAACTGGCCATTGTAATTTTATAATTATCAACGTCATAATTTCCAGACTTCAGAATATCTATATTAATATCCCCTATTACGATTAAATTTTTAACACATCTTTTATTAACGGTTTTCGTTAGATGTGTTTGCAACTCTTTCAGAAAGTGTTCAATAGAGTAGCTATGTAACCTATAGATAGCAAAAATATAGAATTCCGTCAACAGTGCCTGAAATTGCATACTTAGAATGTCAGCTGTACAAAACTTTAGTTTTTCACATTTAAGAATATTTAAACCGTTTTTAACATAAACAGCAACACCTCCTGACCTATGACCCTCACTTTCAGCAATGAACAAATTATAATCCGGTAATTTATAAAAATCGTATTCATCGTTTTTTATCCAGATTTCCGTTAAAATAATTAATTCCGGATAGCTTTCCCAACTCACAACATCCAATATCTGATGATGGAACCAGTTCCGAAACGCGTCATACTGAGTAAGTAAGTAAATTACTTTTCAATTGAAAGTCACATAGACGGATATAATTTATACATTTTATTCACAATTTCAGCAATAAAATTATAAAAATTAGATCGCTTACTGCGAATATTTTGGTGAACTATATCAATCACTGTCCTATTATACATTTTTCTTTATATCCCCTTTACTTTCAATCAATAAATCGAGTATAGCCTATTCTATAATATTCTTATAACATTGTTTAGTATCTTAGCAAGTAAATACATAATAACATAAAATAATATTCAAAAACACATAAAAAACCAAAGCTAACCTTTCATAAAAATAAAAAGAAGAGACAAATAAATTCTTTGTATTAAGTATAGGCTGTCTATTAGTATGCTTAGTGAGTAAATACATAACATTAAATAATATTTTTTATTTTAAATATAAAAAACGAAAATTAATCTTCTCATAAAATAAAATGAAGAGAAAAATAGATTCTTTGTATTAAGAACAGCCTATTCTATAATATGCTTCTAATATTCCTTAGTAGCTTAGTGAGTAAATACATAAGAACATTAAATAATAATATTTTTTTTTTTTTTTATATAAAAAACGGAAAATAATCCTTTCACAAAATAAAATGAAGAGAAAATTAGGTTCACTATACTAAGATTTTCACTTTGACTTGTTAATAAAATTATCATTAATTTGTTCTTGTTCTTTAAACCTTACCAAGGTCAGCCTGGCACTTAATCTCAAATCTTCTTTCCTCAACAAGATGGTTCCACCTCGCAACCACAGATATTTATATCCACGTTCCCTCTTAGCCTGCCGGACCTGCCCAAGTAGTTTTCTTCTTACCGGCGACAATGACTCATTCACATACACAGGATTATCCATTGGTAGACCCATGTGTCAAGTTTAAAAATGTCTTCTGATCTTTTTGAAAAATTTTAAACATTGGGAGTAGTCAAAAAAGCACAGGAGGTGAAATCGGATTGCCTCACTGCTAACAGCAAAAGTTTGGAAAAAATCTTGCTTTTCCAGCCCATTTCAAAATTGAACATTGTAGTTGGAATTTTAGATTTTTAGTGGCACCTCTTCTGGCCCTTTAATTCTGGGTTCCGATTTTGTTCTTAAAAGTCAACTTGTTTTGGATATTTCTAAAGGCACTTTTAGTTTCAGTTTTAACAAGGCTAAATCTTTTAACTTTGTAAATTTTCAAAATAAAGTTCCTCCTGCATTGCGCTTACCCCTTGACTGCCCAAGTCCCACAAAATCCTTTAGGTCATCTACCTAAGGAAAATCAAACCATCATTTCGAAGTTGAAGTACTCCGAAAAGATTTAGGCCTAACAGACAATATTCAATACAATATAGAACTTGAAAACAACATACGCGTACGCCCATGATAAATTATTCTAAAACTAATAAATTTGGAATTGTGGAATGATAGCATACAATAATTTTATACATTACGTATGTTTGTATTTACTATTACAGAATTTTCTTACTAGTACAGAATAAACATAATTTTTTGAAAATTTATGAATTTATTCTTTTTTTTCCTTTGGAAATTTTATGTCTTCTCCTTTTCACAAAAGATTATGCATATCGCCACCCACCAGAGTCATTTCGCATGTCAGAAATGAAATCAGCTGTAGGCAAAAATGTATTCGAACATTATACTATCAGCATCCAAGTCACAAATTAAAGTAAACATTTTATATTTACCTTTGTATATCCGTCGTGTGACTTCGTATTTATATTCTGGCTACGCGTTTCGGAATCTATGTTCCATCATCGGGGTTCTCTGAAGGTCAGGTCGTCATGAATTACATTAAAAACACTTTACAAACACAAACACACATAATATTCAACAAAAATACGTTCCCGCGAGGAATCGGTGCGCACCGCTAGAAGGTTGACCAACTACTGACTATGATAGTTTAAGTAATCTTATTGTCGATCCTTATCGCGGTATCATAAAGCCTATTGGATTTGAAGTTCAGCTGGTCGTTTAATAATTCATCTTTTGATTTAAACGTTTTATATATTTCATATTCTTCGGCGGCGTCCATGTAAGTGCCTTTACTGCATACAATTATAGGTTTAACATTTTTATCAAAACTCGAAAATGTGTGGTCACTGTCAATTATGCGATGGGCAAAATTTGATTTTATGTGGACTGTCCTTTTTGGCAGGTGTTCCTTGTATCGTTGAATAAAAGGTCTACCCGTTTGTCCTATGTAATATTGTTCACAGTCATTACAATTAATCCTGTAGATTACAATTAATCCTACCGGTTGCAATATTCTGGGTTATTATTCGGTTATTCTGGGTTGCAATATTCTTTTAATACTATTCTCCGTTTTATAAGCTAACGTGATATTAAATTTTCCAAACACATTATTCAATATTTTAGGGAGTACTCTACCATATTTGGCTGGAATATATACAAAGGTAAATATATAATTTTAATTAAATTACAAGTGAAAAAACATAGACTAAGACCGGGAGTTAAACCCGGGATCTTCACGTTTCCGTCGTGATGCTCTTCCAACTGAGCTACCAAACATCCCTTGCTGAGGAAGTGTGTAAGCGGGGGGAGATAAAAGTAAATATATAATTTTTACAAAAATTTATTTATTTTTTTCAGTACTTTGACTGGTCTAGTTCTATAGGATACAAAACTTTATTATTATTATTATAGGTATTATTTTTAATGGACATGCATTTTTTCAATATTGCTGTACGGTACTTAAGTCAATAAAAAGGCAATATTTCTCTAAATGTTATAATATTGTTAAAATGATTAAACGTTTGAAAAATGCTTGCGAATGTATTACATGTTTCAAAACAAATCGCTTCTTAATTAATTTATAACGGTTTTTCTTTCTTCGAAGTTAAACCACAGCCCTTCTTTTGGCATCATTGTAGCTGACCTTGGATCGAGCTTGATCGGTTCCTTGACTTCTTTACTGAGTTTGACACTATAACGTGATAAAACCCTTGTAAAAGCAACTTTCATTTCCAATACTGCAAATCTCATGGCTGCAACATAAAGCAAATTAGTTTCATTTAACAAGCTTTTTAAAATCTTTACCTAAGTAATTGTTTACGTTATGCTGTAAAACGTTGTGCAAACACAGGGATTAAAATAAATCAGAAAATGTCGACGTTAATAACGGAGTTCAAAGCTACGACTGTGGCAGGCGCATATTACAAAACAAAATATCTTTTAAAACAAAATATTTGGTCTGATAGTGACTTAAAGTGTCTTCTTTTTGGCTCAATTCAATTATTTTGCTTTAATCCACCAAAATTAATTCTATTTAAATAAATATGATTTGTTTTAAATATTGTTTTAGCCACGAAAAATGAAATTTAATTCTAAAGTTTTATTCCTACCAACAAACGTATATTGTCAACCTTTTTATGGTCAAAACATGCTACTATGACTATATCACGTTTTGTCTACGAGCCACAAGGATACGCAAAAGACTGAGAAACAACTTTAAAAGTATGAAGTGTCGATCAAAGAGATCATTTAAATTGTTATAATTTTCTTTTTACAATCCATTGCAGTAGGCCATTTGGGGAAAAAACAAGTTAATGTATTAATTTTAAAAAAATTGGGTCTGCGTCAGACCAGACGGTGGAAGTTATAATTCTTTGGCCATTCGTATATTCGTATACTTTCCTATAATTTTGGAAAAAAATTTCCCAGCCGGGGATCGAACCAGGGATTCTAGCGTGGAAGTCGAGTGGGTTAACCACTCACCCACCGAGACTCTTGAGGTATCTCTTGTAGAGAAAATGTGTAAAAAGGCACTTTCCGGATTTTACTCCTAGGCTAGGGACACACTATCCGAGATATCACCCGGACGGGTTTTACCCGGAACCGGGCCCGAGTGGATCAGATTGTGTTGACAGAACACACTATCCGAGCAAATGCCCGGAGTCAATCTGTGAACATTTGTTTAGCTCAGTTGTGCTATGACAATGCAACTGTCAAAACGTAAAAAAAATTGGCTGTGCTGTGTTTTCTTCGTCACAGACGACATAAGAAGAGGTACAGGCGTTTTTGGGTAAATACAATTATCGAAAAGAGGTTTTTGTTGGGAGCTTTTTATACTTTCTTCTTCGAGTAAATCTATGTCAATATCCAAAGAAGAAGACATCCCGTAAATGCAATTCTCAAAATATTTCAGTAAACAAGACACAGGGATTCACAGTTGTACACTCGTCTAGGGTTGAAACATGATTGCCAATGGATGAATGGCTCCGTTCTCTTTCCGGGTCCCGGGTGATTGACCGTCTAGTGTGTTCTTTGTCATAAGACACAATGCTTCTTTACTTGGTTCCGAGACCCGTCCGGGCAAACTGTCGTCCGGGCGTGCCCGGTTCCGGGTAAGCCCGTCCGGGTGATCTCTCGGATGGTGTGTCCCTAGCCTAACGCGTGACGCGATTTCTCGACCGACACCCCATCCCGACAATGGGCGCAAAGAAGTATAACTTCAAAAAAAAAATTTCTATTTAAGTTTTTAAATAATTTTTGTAACTAAAATTTTTGTGAGTGAAATAAAAGTTATTTACTCTTAGTTTATGTTTTTATTTCTACAACCATATAAATTTATGTACTAAAGAACAATCAATAATAACTACATGTGCCTAAGTCTGTAGTTAATGAGTTATCTGCCTCCATACAATTTGATCTAACCTATTCCAACAGATATGGTTTAGAATGCTTATTTCCTGTAAGTTAGAGGTGGCAGTGTCACTGTAGTATTTGGACAGAAAATGTAGTTTTAAGATTTTTATATTCTTTGTGTGTGTGCGTTTTTTTTCATAAACCTAACCATTTAGTTGCTAGATGTTGAGTTACACTTTTAATTCATTTTTACTTTCAATGCACTTTAACTCGTGCATAATTCTGAGGTATTTAATAAATTATACTGTGATTGTATGTTGGCATTGAAACTCATTGCCCAAAACCTGTAAGTATGAAAACCATCAAAGATCTCGTTTAGTTCCAAAAGTTTTTAGGACCGTTTCGGATATTTTGGGCCCTTGGGTAGTTGGTTGTTTTGGAGTAGTGCCTGGAAGTGTACATGGGTTTATATTTTTGTCTCTACATAGTATACCCAAAACAGTATACTGTACTCTCTGCTTTTGGTTAAAATTTACTTTCTAAAGCTAAATATGTATATATTCAGTTTACACAGTTTTTAACATAATGTTTTAGATTGTTTCTTTACAATGTTTGCTAGTATTATAATTTTGATGTACTTTCTATGGTTGCATTTGTCTTTTTTTAATGTATCTAAGCAAATATTTAACAAATGTAGTGTGTTCTTCGATGTTAAGTCAAATAGAGGACCCAATGGTCCTAACATCGACACACACAAATTTAATTGAGGACAGACTACTGTTGATAGTGTGCAATTCACGTAAAAATTTGACTATATATACTACACATACGAGTACTAGACGAAAATATATTAAATAAACGGTACCAGGAATTGGCACATACTTTCTCACAAATATATTTAAATTATTAAAGAGATTCACTGTGACTTCATAATTTTAGGTGGGGTAGGAGAGGTGATTTATTAGAGTAGGAGATTAACTAATAAATATTATTATTATCTAGAGAGAAAACTATTCGATCGATTTCGAACAAATTTGCACAAAACACGTCAATCAGACCTCTATAGATGCGCGATAAAAGGTTTTGAAACTTTTTGGAAAACAACCCCCTTTATTCCAAAAAAACCACCAAAAATCAGTTGTTATTATTATTATTAGCTAAACAAGAATTTTTAGAAATATGCGGTTTTTTGCATATGGTAGGGTACATTAAAGGCTACAAATAAGCCAAATTTTATCACAATCGTTAGAGCCGTTTTTTATAAAAAAATAATAACTGATTTTTGGGGTGTTTTTTGCCAAAAAGGGTGTTGTTTTTCAAAATGTTTGAAAACCATTTTTCGTGCATCTTTACAGGTCTACTTTACATGTCTGGTGCAAATTTTTTTGAAATCGATCGAATAGTTTTCGCTCTAGCGTTGCATACATACAGACATACAGACAGACATTTTGTAAAAACTACTTTTTTGGACTCAGGGGTCCCAAAATGGATATTTCCACAAAAATCTCAACATCGATTTTTTTGCGATCTCTACTTAGTATAGTGAGAAAGTAAAATGTGTGTTCAAAGTATAATCACAGTAACAGTCGACTTTAAAAAAAAAAAATCAAATAGGTCTACATTCTTGGCGTTTGGTACACTTGTAAATCGTAACATACAAAAGCTTTACACCAAATTTTCGATATCTCAATATCTTATCTATTTCTGGAGTTACAGTGAGTTTTTGTAAAACAAACAAAATGGCGGTTTGCGACTTAAGCCGAATTTGAAAAAAATTACTTTTAATTTTGTATTTATTTTATTGAATATAATCCTATCCTGTATATCCCTCTAAAGTTTTTTTAGACCAATGTAGAAACAAAATAATACTCAAACTATAACTGAAATATTTAACGTCGTTTGAATGAGTTTCAAGGCTACTCAAGATTTTACCGTAAAGTTTGGATTCTTATTTCATAAAACATTTGCGCTACATTAATATTAAGAATACCCAGTTTTGCAAGTACAAATTTAGCTTCTACGCAACTTACCAATACATATTCTGGGACCGTCTCCAAAAGGCATGTACGTTCCACTGGGTTTAAAGTTATTGTCGATAAATCTATCTGGATCAAACACTTCGGGTGATTTGTGATGGTCTGGGTCATTGTGGATTGAATGTATTGGAATACGAACATTGGTTCCTTTTTCTATTACGTCATTCGAGTCTGGAATCTTGTACGTTTGAGTGCATTTTCTGAATAAAACAACTGCTACTGGATATTTGCGAAGTGTTTCTGAAATGAAAACAAAAATAGGTGGTTAAGTAAGTGCTATTTTATATTAAATAGTCAAATTTGAGTTACTTTGTAAAGCATTATTTCTTTTGCAATTTTTAAACTATTTACAAAATATAATATTAACATACTGGTGCATATTTTTTAAAGATTCACTGAACAAAGAATATAGTTTAATAAACCACATTTTAAAATTGCCAATAAACTAATCACTGTACATTTTGTGATATTGACTTATCAACTAAGTTCTCACTATTTAGCACGTTTAATGAAAACATCTTTGTTTTATCCTTTACTAGCTGACCCGTACGGCGTTGCCCGTGGTGGTTAGTATTTTCAACGTCTTTTTAACGTAATTGTATTCTTTTTAAGTGTTCAGTCAGTCAGTGGTATTTGGCTTTTATATATATATATAGATCTTAAATAATAAAAGCACTATTGTTATAATAATAAAAGATCTGAAATTATGATTTTAGTAACTTTGATCCCCCCAAACCCCTCCTAAAATTTCGAAAATTTTCATACCCTTTCTTAGTGAGCACCTATGGCCCTAGAGGAAAGGTGCTTTAATTTAATTCCAATCCGTTCGGTAGTTTTGAAGAAATCATGATTTAATAACTTTGATCCCCCAAACCCCCCTAAAATTTTGAATTTTTTTAAACCCTTTCTTAGCTAGCGCCTATGGCCCTAGATGAAGCTACATACCAAATTTCATTCCAATCCGTTAGGTAATTTTTGAGAAATCGTAATTTAGTAATTTTACCCCCAAAACCCTCTAAAATTTTCAATTTTTTAAAACCCTTTTCTAGTGAACACTTACGGCCCTAGAGAAAGCTACATACCAAATTTTATTCCAATCCGTTCGGTAGGTTTGAAGAAATCGTGTTTAATAACTTAGATCCCCCCAAACCCCCCCCTAAGATTTCGAATTTTTTCAAACCCTTTGTTAGTGAACACCTATGGCCCTAGAGGAAGCTTCATACCAAATTTCATTTCAATCCGTTCGGGTAGTTTTTGAGAAATCGTGATGAGTGGGTGAGTGAGTGAGTGTGTGGTATTTCGCTTTTATTATGTAGATGTAATAAATCCTAATTCATTTTTTCACGGCGTCATGTGTTGCGAATACAAATAGATACAACACGAATTGATCAAAGACCATGATTTTTTTCATTACGACCAATCTATACTTTAATAGTCAGCTGTCCAGAAGAAACACTAAAAAAAGAAAAACTACAGCCTCTAAAAATAAGGTTATGTTTAAATACAAATATCAACTTTCCTCGTTTAGGTTTAGCATAGGAAATAAATCGTCAGGCTTTGCCAAATTACTAAGCAGTTTGAATTGGCAAAACTTATTATAGGTAATAATATTTAGTCTGACAAATTCCAATATTTTTAAAATTTATTTTATCAAAAACTTACGTGTAATGCAATATGTTTATCCAATTATTTTTTGTACAGAAATCAATACATTTGTATGTTTTTTGAATTGGTAAATATGGCATAACATTACAAACAAAATTCTTAAATTATTACGCTATTATGTTAGAACTCATTTCTATTTTAGATTTTGATAAAAAAATTGAAAGTAGCAATTCATTTGTTTTTGATAAGCAGAGTATTTGCAAAGGTCCTCATTAAATCTAACCGCTAGTCTGTTGGTTAACTGTCATAAAAATAGAGGATTACATTTTGTTTGATTTAGTAAACATGTGAAGCAAACTTGCTGTAATTGCAAAATGTAGGATTAAAATTTTATTGCTATCATAAAAATTTGGCTACTGGCAAAATACTCATATTTCACTAAGGTGTAAATATTAATTTTTTTCTGTATTTTAGAATAGAAAAAGATTCTAAATTAAACATTTAGAGCAATTTATATGTAGAACAGAATTGGTACACTTGAATGGAATTATTTAAATTTGTTTAGTCTTAATTTTTTGTATGAAACTATAAATAAATTTGGCGATTTAATCTAAATTTACTTTTAGCAACATTCGATAATTTACTCTATATACACAACATTGGTTTGGGCTGTACAGAATATTCCGGCTGCAGGATGTCTAGGTTGTTGAGACAGGTCAAAGAGAACATGCAACGAACAATTGTCGGTGGCAGTTCTAGCCCAGGGCTGAACTGAAGCATTATACCTTTATATAATCAAGTAGTTTATTTGCATTGTCGTCTCATTCCTGGGTGTAAGAATAGTCATTTCGTTTATGTGGAATTATTCTCTCATTCCACTTCTATCACTTTGCCATCTCCAATTTTCAAAGTAGGATAGAAAAGTCTACCACCATCAAGTTGCCTTTCAAATGGGATTTTACAAAAGTGCCTGGGTATTAAGTATTGCAGGGAGGATCAGACTCCTTGATCCAAATGATTTGGAAGCTATCCAGTTCCTGCGTAGCCTATGGTTACTTTCTGCTGTCATGGAGGGCTAGCAGAGTGACATACATCCTTAAGTGCGGCAGAGCAAATTACTCTGACACCAAAGCATATCGACCCATCAGCTTATCTTCGTTTTATCTTCAAAACAGCGGACAAGCTCGTGGAGAGACAGATAAGAAAAAAGACACATTCGATCCGGAGCATCCCCTCATCGAAATTAACACGCCTACCAATCTGAAAAATCCTGTGAAAGAGCTCTACATAATCTAGTGGGCAGAACTAAGGATGCCCTGGAAAAGAAGAAAATAGCCATGTGCGCTTACTTGTAAAAGGTGTATTCGATAACACATAGCTTGACTCTGTAGCGCGAAAACTGCGAGAGCGAGGTGCTGGCCATACACAACAAGGTGGCTGCACTCCATGCTACGAAGCAGGTACACACAAAGCTACCTGCTTGGTGAATCGTTCCTCCATCTGCTTCTTCCACATCTGCAGTGGAACTTGGTGGTCCATGGTCTTCTTTCAAAAATAAGCCAATAAAAGTTTCGTTAATAAAAGTCTGAGACATTTGAAAACAAGGCCTCAACGTCAATCAAAGCAAAACCACCATAGTTCCTTGCACTAGGAAAAGGAACTTAACAGCCCTGGAGGGATATCCATAGACAACAGCCAGCTGAACATTTCCGAGTCAGTGAAGTATCTTGGAGTAATTTTTCATCAAAATATGATGTGGAACGCACACCTGGACAACTTGATTCATAAGGCAAAATTAGTGATGCTGACAACCAGACGCTTTATTAGAACTAGCTGGGGTCTCAAACCTCATATAACTCTTTGGTTGTATGAATTTGTGATAGACCCCAAATCACATACGTAGCGGTGGTTTGGTGGATGAAATCATGTTAAACTGCTGCAGGGAACAAACAGCTGTACAACGAGTTGAATGCCTCTTCATAACTGGAGCTTTCAGAAGTAGTCCTACAGCGGCTATGAAGGTGCTTTTTGGACTTCCACCTCTACACATTTACATAACGTTGGAGGCAAGGAAGTCTGCATACAGACTAACAAGTGAGAACGGATGGCGGAAGGGTATGCCTTGAGCAGGGCATTCCTATATAGTAAACACCGAACTTAAAAACTCGGTGTAAGGTATGGTGTCTGACGCAACTAACACAGAGCATGCCTTTTATGTATTTAGTAACCCTGGGAAGGAAACAACAAACCAGGATCTGCCAAAAAAACTCTATCCCGATACACGGACAAGTCTTTGATGTGCAGCAGCTCTGGTTACGACGAGTACAGCGCATCACTAAGAACAAACATCAGTGTGCGTCTTGGGACGCAATGTGGTCGCAGATTTCAAACAGAAATCTTAACAATCACTGCCCACGTAGGATTATCGAAAGGATACACAAATATACACATTATAATCCTCTCTGGCAGTCAAGCAGTATTTAAAGTGATGGACTCAGTACAAGTCACATCCAGTCTGGTGAAGGAATACCTCTCAACACTAACCAAACTATCCAAAGCAAAAATGATGAAATTGAGATACCAGGGCACCATGGCATTAATGGAAATGAGATGGCAGAGACTCTTGCAAAAACAAAAAGGAGAATCCAGACCTTTTGTGGAGCCAGAACCAATGTGCTGCATTAGCCGTAGCACGGCGAAGAGCACAGTAAACAACTGGATCAGGGAAGAGCAACGGCAGAGATGGTGTAAATAACCTGGGCACACAAAAGTAAACGACTGATCAAGGGCCCAAACACAAAGCTTACCAAATCCTTAAACAAATTAAACCGACAGCAGCTCAAAAGAGCTGTGGATTCATTACTGGACAGGTTCCGTTGAGGAAACATCTAGCAACAGTGGGAGTCCTGGAAAGTGACAACGCTGACGGCTTTGCGATCAGGCCGAAGAGCCGACAAGACAAGTCATATTTGATTTCGAGATTCTGGAGTACAGAAGGAGAGGGCTCTTCGGAATCCAGCGAAAACAGGGTATGGAGAAGACACCTACTTGGTGAAGAAAATCACGGACCTCACAAGTATACAGGCTTCTAACGAGCTAGGATCGGTACATAGCGGGCACAATAAACCAATGGTTGACGTCCAAGGAAACCTTCTTCAAGGAGGAATCTACCCCACAATAATCCGTTGTTATTTACTAAACTAGTGCGTCGTTATCTAACCGAGTTAAACAAGATTAATGTTTTAAATAATTATGGTTACACTGGCTTGGCAGCCACAGTGTCGTTTACCACTTTCGGCTTTTAGAAGTAAGTTATCGCAATGCGATTAATGTTTTAAGAAACAATCTTGCACGATTTAAGCTTTGTGGTTTCGTGGGATAGTAGGTCTGGTAATAAGGGAATTTGTTAGGGCTTTTTGTTTTTTCTATTAGGATAGACCATACCAGCATACTTCATACGGTGTCTGCCAAATTCTCTCTGCTTACTTATTATTTTATATATTATAAATTGTAAGATTTAGAGTCAATTACTCTCACAATAAAGTTTCTGCAAACGACTTATTTCTTATTTTGTAGAGTCTTTTAGACAGTTTATATTTGACACCTAAATGTAGGTGTTTTGTTAACTATTTATGTCTCAGATAAAATAAATATTCTTTGCATTCCTGTAGGCCAAATTATTTTTTTTATTAACATTTTATAATCAGCCTACTTGTTTAACACTTGGTAAGGCCTATATTATATTAAGTATTTACAGGATATCTTCAGTAACTTGTTGCAATGATAATTTGTTGCAATTTAGGGCGAATTTTTCACGGTGTCTGGAATGAAATATTATCGTATTAGAATAATTGAATGGTTTCCAAGATCCAACAATTTTACATTGCACATTGGTTTCCCATAATAAAATTTGGTTTAGGGTAACCCCTTTGCTAGGTACCTTTGTAATTATAGTTCAGGGCCTACTCGATGTCGATTCAGGGACAGAATATGTTTATCATAGTTGCTGTAATTTGAAGGTCAAATTTAAGATTTTATAAGTTACCCTAGATAATATGTAAGTAGATAATGAGTTAAGAAAGCAACTATAATTATATGTCAAATATCATTCACATTTAATGCTGTAAAGTATGTATAGTTATTTAAATATAAACTTACCTTGTAAGATTTGATCAATGTAAGTCATTTCTTTCACCGTTTGATAAGACCACTGACGGTTGTGCTTCTCCAAAACTGTATCAATTTCCAAATGTGCTTTCTTTTGTATCTCAATATTTTTTGAAACCTCATACAAAGCAAAACTGAGTGGTGTGGTTACTGTTTCCGAGCCAGCTATAAGGAAGATCAACGATTGAGCTATGATGCATGATTCCGTGAAGACAACTGAAAACAATAATAATAATATAATAGCAAAAGCAGGATTACATTAACTAATGACAAGCGTATGATTATTAGGGAATTTCCGTGGGAAAGATGAGCTATTGCAGTGACTCTTAAGGTCGGGAGTACAGAATGAGCACCGATCATGGTTCCAAGAATACGTTTTGGGGTGTCATTAAAAATGTTATACCGTACATGTCTGAGTGGTTCGGACTGGAAGTTGTTTTGACTGGAAGTAGGCTAACTATTTTTTTTAATTTCGTACTAGAATGAAACGTTTTTAGGGTTTTGTTTTAAAAAATAAATAAAGGGTATTATTCTACACATTTTGTTTTGTTTTTTTACTCGACCTTGGTTTAAAAATGATCGAAACTTAAAATACCATAAAAGTACCCGGTTAAAATCCACGAGGGGTAGTTTACCGTGGGGACATCTTCTGATTCGAGGGCGACATCTGATTCAAGGTACAAACTCGCAAAGCAAGATTTTCCGCTACGAGTGGAACGAAGTAGCGCGTAAATCTAAGCTGAAGGCATAGATGCAAACATATTCTACTAATATATTTAGTAGACACAGGCAGCCTATTCAGCGCTTTTGTAAGTGAGCAAATTTTACAAATTTTTGGTGGTTTAAAAATTAAAGCATTTAAATTAATTTTGGAAATTCGCCAAACTCTCGTCAGCGGTTCAACTGCGGGATCGAATCATTTGTCTCTTTAAAGCAGTAACAACCCGACATGTTTTCTTAATAAAGGTACTGTACTTTAAAAATGTAAATATGAGATATTACAATTTTTTTTTCATAGCTTTTTATTTAATTAAGTAATGGAGAAATGATTCCTGATATACTTAAATAACTATCTATATATATATATATATATATATAAGCGAAATACCACTCACTCACTGACTCACTCATCACGATTTCTCAAAAACTACCGAACGGATTGAAATAAAATTTGGTATGTAGCTTCCTCTAAGGCCATAGGTGCTCACTAAGAAAGGGTTTAAAAAATTCTAAATTTTAGGGGAGGTTTGGGGGATCAAAGTTATTAAAAAACGATTTCTTGTAGATTCCTCTAGGGCCATAGGTGCTTACCAAGAAAGGGTTTGGAAAAATTCGAAATTTTCGGGGGGTTTGGGGATCAAAGTTATTAAATCACGATATCTTCAAAACTACAGAACGGATTGGAATGCAATTTGGTATGTAGCTTCCTCTAGGGCCATAAGTGTTCCGTAAAAAAGGGTTTTAAAAAATTGGAAATTTTAGGGGGTTTGGTGGGTACAAATTACTAAATCACGATTTCTCCAAAATTACCGAACAGATTGGAATGACATTTGGTATGTAGCTTCCTCTAGGGCCATAGGAGCTCGCTATGAAAGGGTTTAAAAAAATTCTAAATTTTAGGGGCGGTTTGGGGGATCAAATTTATTAAATCACGATTTCTTCAAAACTACCGAACGGATTGGAATGAAATTTGGTATGTAGCTTCCTCTAGGGCAATAGGTGTTCACTAAGAAAAGGTATGAAAAATTTAGAAATTTTAGGAGGGGTTTGGGGGATCAAAGTTACTAAAATCATAATTTCAGATCTTTTATTACTATGACAATAGTGCTTTTATTATTTAAGATCTATATATATAAAAGCCAAATACCACTCACTGACTGAACACTTAAAAAGAATACAATTACGTTAAAAAGACTGAAAATACCAACCACCACGGGCAACGCCGTACTGGTCAGCTAGTTATAATATACAATTGATTATTGTAGTTAGTAAGTTAGTTGAGAGTTATTATGGTTATGAATACAGGAAACAATGCTACAATGACGACTGCTGAGCATATGCTTAAATTATATGAAGCCAAAAACAGAATATTTAACATAGATTACTTAACATACGGCTTCCACTGAACTCCTGGGTGCAGTGAACATAAATAAAACTGTAAAATCCAAGTCTCTTAACAAAACTAAAACTATCTGTTAAACGTTGAAATCGCAAAATAGATTTTCAGTGCCTAGATAGAAGTTTTCTTTTACAAACTATTAGTTGAATAAAAAATTTTTATTTAATGTTTCCCCTTTTAAATTTCATAACCGGTATTGTGCTTTTTACTGTAGACTCCTGACTTTCCAATGCTATACAATATAAATACTTAAAAAAGTTAATCATTAATACATTTAATTTTCCATTTTATAAAGTATTTATTCAATAAAAAAAGATTTACCAGTTATTATTAATTTTTAAGATAATTTTGTTTATATAGGCTAAACTATATCTATCATGTAAATGAAGTCATTAATATATTTATGAAATGTAAACAATTACAATTCAAACAGCTTCTATGAAATTGTTGGCGATTCACAATCATGTTTATTTAGATGTGACTTCGTATTTATTGCAAAACCCAAAAAGGCTACAGCTTCACCATATTGTAATTGTTATTTATTCATATTTGTTTGCAAAATTTACTGAATTTTGATAAAAATACGTTATAGTTTCTGTACAATAATTTACACCAATTATAACTTATTAATACAATCACTTTTTAACTTTGGGTTTAACCATTTTCTCTGAATCGGTTGGTTATTATAGTCACTCTCGAAGGGGCGGCAAAATATAACCTTTCCCCTTCCTCAAGAAATCCCGAGATCTAGCACTTTCCAATATTGGCGTATTTTAATTATATCATTTGATTTGTTTAAAATCAAAGGTTTATACAAACATATTTTAAAGTTATCATTTAACTAAAATTTCACTATTTTACTATTCTTACCTTTCTGATTTTCTTGTACTTGTTTTTCATCTTGACCTTTCGTCGAGTATTGCATCTGATTGATGACATCGTCATCAGCATCGTGTTCTACATCAGGCGGCATTTGCAGAGTTCCATTTCGTTCTTGTTTTTGTAAGTTTAAAATTAATTGCAAGAAATCATTTCTACTTATCTTATTATTTTGTCTGAACTGGATCGTGTCTCGTATGATTTTCCTTACAACTTGTTCCAATTTATTTGAGAACGACTTAATACCAAACTTTCTAGCTAATGTAGGAGAAAACATCAACAACCCAAGCCGTAAAAATTGAATTTTAGAAGGGTTGAAAAGCTCTTTAACAACTTCACGATAATTCTTCGATACTTCGTCGCCTTCCTCCATTTGCAGACCAAAAGCACAACTACCTATTACACCCAACGTAAAATTACTCATTAACGGTCTGGCCTCTACAGATTTCTCTTTTCTGGATTGTTCCGCAATCCATGTGTTCAGTTCTTCCCCACATTTGCAAATTTGTTCAAACATTCCTTTCAACTTACCAGATGTAAACGTTGGAGTCAGTTTGTTCCTTAAGTAGCGCCAATCGGTCCCTTCCAAACCGAACAGATTTGCACTTAAAGGATCGTTTTCAGGATCAGCTTGAAGGCCGCGATCATAAAAATGTGTAAAATCTTTAACGAGCATTTGTTGCACTAAGGCAGGATCTCGTATCATGAGGATTGGCTTCCTGAATTCAAAAAACCCTCCATACCTATTACCCTTTAGTTGATCGTATATATCTTGAGAAACTTCAATTACATGTTTCTTTACTAATAATTGATCCTTTAAGTTCCCAAAAAATACAACTGGTTTTACATATGCTATACCACGATCTTTCCAATAGTTAAATGTTGATGTGAAAAATAAATAAAAACACAATGCAAAAATAATAAATGCCACAACCAAATTGTATAGAACAGAAACTGATGAAAATTCCATTTTGTAGAAATAGCGTACGATCTGAAACAAAGACAGATTTGCTTATAAATCTATACATATAAATAAGACTAAAGTGCCTGTCTGTGATTTAAAAAAATAAGTTTTTTTCTAAGCTCATGTGGTTATTCACACATTACCAAAACTTAAATATACATTTATAAATTGTTTGTCTGTCTGCCTGTTTGTTTAGCGGCTATCTCCAGAATGCCTAAACCAATTTTGACGAAACTTTCATTAACATTTAGAGGAATATTCAAATACTATATTAGGCTATTTTTATCCCGAAATTATAAAAAATTCCTGTTAAAAAATAAAAAAAAAATTGTGGACAAAAGTAGGGATTTTGTGAACAAATGTTGGTGATATTGCGTGTCTATTTCAATCAATGTTTTACATAATGTATATTTCACAGCTACCCCTATCAGTATTAATATTAGCGGAGGGTAAGGGTATAACTTTTCAACAAATTAGACAAGTTAATACATTGTCAAAAAATATTATATCATATTTTTAAATTGCATAATTCATTATTAAATAACAAATTATTCTTAACTGCTAAACATTTTAAGTAAGTAATTTAAGTATATTTTCAGTTATTAGTAAATCTGCAGAACTTTATACATAATTTCTCACATTATAAATGACACATATTTATTCCATTTTAAGCGTGTATATAATCTAAATTATATCAAATTATAAATAATCAATAAGAAAATTGACCATATTACATTTGTTTAATTCATAATAGAGTAAAGTCTTGAGCTTTGACTAAAAAAAATTAAAATGGTTTTAAATTTCTTAAAGTTTATAAGAATTTGTAGAAATTAAAAAAAAACACAAATTGTTAATTATCTTAAAAAGTGTTAACTTTTCAAATGATAATATAATTTCCTTTCTGTCTATCTGATTTAAAAATCCGTAATCAAAGTTTACAAATTTTCCATTTAAAAAGGTTATAGAAAAGTTATGGGAAAATCCTAAAGATTACTGCAATAAAAATTATATATTTTCAACATCTTGGGTTTATGTGAGATAATTTTTACCGTAAACTTTATACAATTAGTTAAAAAGTTTTTTTGGTATCGGTCGGGCCACCCTAACTTGAGGCAGCCCAAACTGACCTGGAGGGTTTAAGGTCACCCGTCCGCAATAGAGCCTTTTACTACTAGCGACGCTTCCTTGAACGGTCAATGTTAAAATTAAACTAATTATAATGTGATATACTGATTCACGACTTCATATTAAGAACAACGATGTAACAAACATTTCTGTGTCCGTCCCATTTCGATCGTACATCTTTTACGGTTTTAATCAAATTAGTCGTTTTCGGGATAACCTGTTCTTCGCAGTTGGCAACCCTGATTATCAGCTGTCCAACATGTTAAATAATGAATTGTGATGTATTCTTTTGGCCAACAAATTAGAGTCTGACGTTTTGTGTGTTGTTTTATTTATTTTGACGTCTCAATGGACGAAGAATTGTGTGCTACCTGTGTGTGTTTTGTATTATAATATGTGTTCCGTGTACAGTGTTTTGAAAATGCGGTCACGAAACAGCTGTAACATGTTTCATAAACATGGATACCGATGATGGAAAGAAACAAAAATGTATAAATTGAATTACCTTATCCATTAGCTAAATAATTTTAAAATGAAATGATTTGATACTGTGTCTACAACGTAGGATTCGGATTCTGTTCACCTACAACCCCTATTTTGTTCATCCCTTGTACTTAGGATGGCAGTTATAAAAAAGTTCTAATGATTTTGGCAATATTTAGAAAATGTATAACTATTTTAAACTTGCTCGATATTGTCTCTGCTAAAGAAATAATGTATGTTTTGTTTTGCGACCGCATTTTCGTCATCCCTTTCAGTAAGGGTTGGTTATATCAAACATTGTCTGATACAAAATTTTTAATAATATTTCCTTGGTTTAAAATAATATTGTACGATTTGATATTGGATCGACTGAGATGGCTTTAGGTTTACTTTCAACCTCTATTTTTTCATCCCTTTAGTTGATGTTATCTTAAAACCTTGAAAACTAATTTTGATGGTACTCTTAGGAGGTATAATAATTTCAAACGGATGCAATATTTTTATTATCAACATGGTTATAGTACCTTTTCAGTGTTTTCAAAAAACCTCCCTATTTCACCCCCTTGGTCAGATTTCGCCCATAAAGAGACAAACTCAACCGAGATTTTCTACCAATATATTTTATGTATAAGTTGATAAACACACACACATTGGATAACAATACAAAATTGTTTTTATACTTCCTTTGAAGCTAAAGAGCAGTTTTGTAAAAATGTTACTACAGTGAATTTAATGAGGGCTACTTGACTAATAGTTTTGTAAATTGTTTTAAATATGGAAATCAATCTATGTTCAAGAAATTGTGTAAACTGTTCATAATACAATTAATTCTAGTAGTAACAATTTTGTTTCAAATATTTCCTAAACTGTTAATCTACTGTCAAATTAAAAAAGATTAAAAGTTTTCAATTTAAAATCAGTCATTAATTGTGTGTTTATATATTTAAATAACAGTAGATGTTTATTCCTTAAAATGAACAACAATAATTGAATCATGTTATTACTACTTACTAGTTCATTCCACAGTAAAAGATCAGTTTCACCTAAAAATATATGATCTGTTAGAAGATCTATTAACACTCATAGACAATAAATCTGGGAGACAATCAACACCAGTTTAGAACACTTGCACTACAACTGCTGAATATAATCAAAACAATGCATCACTTATAAAGCATTTAAGTTTATTTTATCTATTAATAATGTTATCATTAAATGACCTTGTCCTATCATGCTTATGTGTTTGTGACTAGGCAGTTTCTCTATAAGTAGGCCTAAGATATAAACAACTTTGTTTTGAAGTTTTTCTGTACAGATGCTCCGAGTAACCTAAAAAATTACTTATTCTGCAGTGGAGTACATGTATTTGAACAAATCTTTCGGTATTGATTGATTACACTCGCTTGAGTAAAGTGTAATAAAATGTACATTATTTATTAAATGAAAACGGCTTATTCGTTTTTAATAAAATGTAATTTTAGTTTACAACAAAAATAAAAAATTTTAACTAGAGCTATTGTAAACATTTAGTTGTAACTATAAGGCCCGACCCGGCTTAGCACGGATAGACAAATCCAAGGTATATTAACAAAAAATATATTATATCAATAAATATATTACACTATGTATTTCTTATGCGGATTTTTAGTAACTTTGACCCCCTCAAACCTCCCCTAAAATTTAGATTTAAAAAAAAACTCTTTCTTAGCAAGCACCTAGGGCCCTAGAGGAAGCTACATAATAAATTTCATTCCAATCCGTTCGGTGTTTCTTTTTAATAATTTTGACCCCCAAACCCCCTAAAATTTCAAATTTTTTAAAACCCTTTCTTAGCGAGTACCTAGGGCCCCAGAGGAAGCTACATACCAAATTTCATTCCAATCCGTTCGATGGTTTTTTGTAGTAACTTTGACTCCCCAAACCTTCCCTAAAATTTCGAATTTTTTGTAAAACTTTCTTAGCGAGCACCTATGGCCGTAGGGGAAGCTACATAATAAATTTCATTAAAATCCGTTCGGTGTTTCTTTTTAGTAAATTTGACATCCCCAAACCCCCCTAAAATTTCGAATTTTTTAAAAACCCTTTCTT
>JAGFPH010003595.1:16863-40749 GCA_018207615.1 Philaenus spumarius | reverse complement strand
GGATTTCTATGTTCTAAACGGTTTGAGAATCTGTGTGTTTAGTTCTAACGAGACTTCAGTGTTGCTACGACAGTTTGGTATCTAGTCACAATAAATTGAACAACAATGTAAATTTGGATTATTTTTGCCGTGTGCTGATATTACCTGGTGGCTATAATATTACGAGCGTACAAGCTAGGTTGGCGAGAACAACCGTAACCCGCCTTACAGGGAAGCCAGAGGGTGACGCCTTACTCTCTTAAATTTGAAGGGTGACTCTGATTAAAACAAAACAGCTACGTTTTGCTACGTATGTGGTGTTTACTCTTTAATGTAATGTACGGTAAATGATGTTAAAAAGATGATGATGGTATATGTAATATTTATTATATACCGTAAACTTAGCATTTGTGTTTTTCGTTACAAATGTATATGGTGTTTTATTAAGAGGAGGCAAAAGAGAAAAAAATATTTGTAAATTATGCAGGCGTATCAGTACAAATCAGAAAAAAACTAATTTTTTATTATTATTTTTTTATATATAGAAAAAACAAAAATGTATTATTTTTAACTTAGTCCATATGTTTGACTGTAAGTTTTTTATAGTTGTACATTTAACTCGTAAATAATATTTGTTACCAGTTATGTTCGTGAAATTTTTATTTGCGAGGAAAATGTAACAAGTAATATAAAACCACTCCACCCGTTCGGCTAGAGAAAATAATAATATGTGATTTCAAATTTGACCTAATCATAAATTAATATTACATTATTTACAATATTTTTTTCCAAAACTGTATGAAACAACTCTAAATACTCGAGGGTTTGAATAAATATAAAATTTTTCAAATACTTAATAAATTTCTTGATAACCGTCGCATCTGCAAACATTTTGCTTATTAATTTTATATTTGAATTTTACAAACCTGATGTCAGTGGCGATTCCTCATAAGGGACTTCAAGTTTCGACAACTTCCAACCGAAATTATTAAAAAACCCATTCAATTGAGTTATTAAAAAATATATTTTCAAATGAATGTGTTTTTGTTAATTTAAAAAATGTCCGGTTTCCCATAACTGCTCACCCCTTGATATTCTTAAACAAGCGTTGTGCAATAATACTAATTGGTGGTTCAGGAGCTTCACACGACACAGCTCTTTTGAGCATAGTGCTAAATACGAACTAACCTTTCTGAATCGTTAGTGGTCCATTGAATGGCTCTTGTTTGATCTTTGTTTTGATAATTTTAATAGTGGTTTGTTGTAAATATTCAGGGTTTTAATAACCAAGGAAACTGATACCAGTGTTCTGCCAACAGGTGGGTAATTTAGGCTATTTAAAGTAAACACTCTCAGAATGCATACCTATTTAAACTTCTGCAAGACAAAACTATAAATTTATATTCTATAAAAGGAGACAATGGATACGCCAGTATTTATAATTTTAAGTTTCCTGTGAAGCTTATAAATACTGATTAGGTGTGATTTAGTAGGAACGTTACAAAAGATTCAATAGGATTACGGTTAAGGTTTTTTGTTTAGGCAAGGTAGTTTTCCTTCCTGGATTTGTCACAGAAATTGCTGTATTTAGCTAGTAGTTGATTTTGTAACACTACTGCTATATTTGTACTACGTTTATGAATTTATTAGTTTCAATAATGTGTTCATTTTTTAAAATACATATTTTAAAATTCCTATAATAAAGTAAAAAATAATAACTGACATAAAGCTTATAACCTGCTGAGTAAAACTTGAATTATTTGTTAACTTCAGTTGACAATATGTCCCAGTATTTAGTAAGATAATGTCTAGACGCTTAAAATAAAGATGAAATATAATTATGTGTAATTTTTACCATACATTCACATAATGTTCTCTCTTTTAAAAACGATTCCAGTAGGCTTATTTTATAAGATTATATAGGCCTACTTAAAAAAGACCATAATGATATACTTGAAAGAACAAATTATTTTGAATCATAATGTATATAATTTGTTATTGGCAGAATTAGATTTTGCTATTGATTTAAGGAAGTTGGTATTATTTTCAATACGTTTAATATTAAAGTTGGTTTAATACCCAGTGTTTCAATTATCAATGAAGGTTTGACTCATGCTAAATGATGGGTAATTTACAGTAAAATTGGTATGTTTTCTTAACTACTACTGTACATGATAATAACTATAAAACCTTAGCTTATAAAAGCAGCCGCAATAATAATGTTTTTGACATTACTATGAAGCTGATATCTTCACACTCCACTAGTGTCGATTATTCTAGGTGAGGTAATTTTCCTCCTTTCGTTTGACGGATTAATTTGACGAGCAACTTTTACAATATTTTCATTTAGTGCAATACAAATTAATGTTCTTATAGTATATTTAATTACTAGTACCGAACGTCACCTATCCCGTTTTTATGTGCACGCAAGAATTTCCAAACAGTATTTTCTATTTTATACCAGAGTAGGCCTACACAACAATCTGATTGAATTTGGTTCGTCACGATTGGCCTCCAGGGTGACGAGCAAAGCGAGCAGGGGAGGAGCCCACTAGTAATTTTATAAAATATGATTAAGGACAGGTAATCAAGCAAAATAAACAATTTTCCATGCCCACCTCATGGAGTTTTCTTTGATCTCAATATTTGTTTTATTTTTTTTATGGAGTTTAATGTGAATTGCGATGTATCTGGAATTTTATACGGCCTTATATCTTCTTCCGTGTTTAAAGATATGGAAGTTATTGCATTGGTTCTGTCAGATATCTTGTCTAATACCATATTTGCAGATTTCTAAATAGATGCAATTATTATAGCGGTAAATCTTTAGTCTACTTAAAGACAAAGAATACTTGTTCTCTTATTCAAGTGCTTCTTTGAAGACAATATTTCTAGTCGTTCCTTTTGAGCTAGTACGAATAACGTTTCTTTTAGGGAGTTAACCTGATTTATTCATACATGATTGTTTGCCTCCTGAACTGTAATTAGTAATAAACTAGGTTACGTACCTTGCGTACCGTCAACAGTTCTGTCCTTTAATTGGCGACGACCGGTTTCGGAAGCTTACGCTTCCATTGTCAAGTCATAAGAAATAAAACAAAAACAACAAAAACACACCTAACACTAAATAAAACAACACATGTCTAACGTAAATAAATAAAAACATAAAACACATAAATTAATTTCCTTGACCTGACCCTGAAAAAAACAGGATGGTAAACTTATATATAATATATACCGCAAACCATCAGCTACGGACCATTCGATCCACGCCACTTCGTACCACCCCATGTCACACAAGATGGCCGCATTCCACAGCTTAACCAATAGACTCCTGACAGTGCCCCTCGATAGGGATGGCTACAATTCTGAGCTATCTGTGATTAAACACATAGCTGTAGCAAATGGTTATAACAGCACAGTAATAGATAGTATCATCCGCAAGCATACTAATAAACGTAGGCAGATCACAGTGCCCAAACCTAAACAAAAATACGTATGTGTCGAGTATGGAGATAAATTACATTACACTATTAAAAATGAGTTGAGGAAACAGAAAGTCACATTGTCCTGCAGGACCTCCAACAGACTAGAAGGATTAGTGGGACGCAGAACGAATGGCAAAAAGGATGATTTCCAACAAACAGGAATCTATAAAATCAGGTGTTCGGACTGCCCTAAGTTCTACATCGGACAAACGGGTCGGGCATTTAAAACTAGATTTCGCGAACATATCCCTAGAAAATCGCAATTAACACAAAAATCTAAGTTTGCCGAGCACCTCGTACAAAATTGCCACAACGTTGCAGATATCAATACCAACATGGATATTCTACACAAATGCCGGAAGTCTCCTTTTATGTCAAGTTTGGAGGAAATGCACATATACAATGCATTTAAATACGACGCCGACAACACCCTCAACGAGATTTTAAAATATAGTTCTAACGTGCTGTTCAACGCCATTAACCACATAAATACACCGAGCCCAGGGAATAAGATAAGCAGCGAGCAAGTGGGGGTAGGGTAGAGGTAGCAATCACGTGGAGGTTAGTTTCGTGCGAATACTGTAACTGGCCAGTATGCGTGAAATGTGTAGTGTGTTTTATGTTTTTATTTATTTACGTTAGACATGTGTTGTTTTATTTAGTGTTAGGTGTGTTTTTGTTGTTTTTGTTTTATTTCTTATGACTTGACAATGGAAGCGTAAGCTTCCGAAACCGGTCGTCGCCAATTAAAGGACAGAACTGTTGACGGTACGCAAGGTACGTAACCTAGTTTATTGATTTATTCAGTTGAGAAACTCTACATAGTAGTTTTAAAAAGTTTTATTTCAGTACACCGATTACTGACCCATAGATAATAGATTTATTTCGCCTCTGAAATCTGACTTAGCTGGTGAATATTTATAGCAAATGCAGTCTATCTTTTGGACGTTATAATAGCGCGTTCACAAAGTCATTTTTGAGCATAAGAGTGATCTGCCAAACATCTGAAAATAAGTAAGTTTTGGAACAGCAGGTTTAAATAAATGTGGAAAATGCAGGTAAGGGGTGATTCATTTCTCTGATGCGTCATTGTACCAACAGGTAGACTGCTGTAACGAACGGTCAGTTACTAGCTTGAGTTGTCAAGGCCTTTTAAATCAAGAGTGGTACATTACGTAAGTTGAAAAAAGCCTCTTGCTTGGATCGGATTGGCGGCGGGGCCTTGCGTACCGTGCCTCTTTAGTTAGTGGAAGACATGCTAACATCATTTAATTCTGTCCTCAAGTTGCGGCATTTTACAACCCAATAGAAGATTGCGAAGAAGATCCTTAATTTAAACTAAGGCTTTATTACAACGAATTTAAAATACAAATCTCTGAACCAAATATAAAATATATAAACACCTAATTTTTTCTAGACAAAAATAATAAATTAATAATAAAATATTACCTTTTATGTCCGTCAAGTGATCCACTGATTGCGAAAAAAACACACTACCGCGGTTTCAGATGATATAAACACACTCATCCATCTTCAGGTGAAATTATCACTCCTAAGAGGTCTTCATTAACATTAAACAATTGTTAGACATATAACAGCACAAATACAAAAACACACAAACAACGTACACATTTACACAATTTTGAACACCCGTCTCATGTGGTCATCACGGATGCCGAGTCAGAACTAAGGTCAAGATCCCCTCCAAACATCGATGATAATCCCCACTCCTATATAAAGTCATTGGGTACTTTCAATGCAGTGTCAAATTAAATATTAAGTTGGAATTGAACAATAACTTGTCATTTAGGACATTATGCGGTTGCATTTTTACTGCCTAGTAAATCTCAAATTCTTCAAATACACTCATGTATTTACTTTTATCACAAAATTTTAATACCTCCATGTTAGTTAGAAAAGGTAATATTTTATTATTAATTAATTATATGTCAGTGATTCGGGACCTTTCCACAATGAAAAAATAATAATAATAATAATAATAACGAATATGAACAATGTAAAAGTTATTTGTATCTCTATTATTTTTTGTCAACCTAAATACCAACATTTAGAATTTTCGAAAGTTTATCACCAACTTTTATTATAACAGCGTGTATTAAATCTATAATGTTTTCAATTCAGTGTTTTTCTCATCTAAAACAAAACTAATTTTGTTATGAACCTTTGCCCAATATTGTTTCTCGGGTGTGTTTATTAAATCGTCAATATCAGATATTTCTAATTTGATTAAATGCGTACCTGTTTCACCCGGGGTTCTCATTACTTTATTTTTCTTATCTGAACTTTATTGTAGTAATTGTTTTATTACTACATCGTATTTTTACTTTTTTTTATTTTTTACGTTAAACATGAAATAATCTATTAAAATTATTTTCACTTGAATCTGACGAGCCGTCAGAACTATATTTTATTTTATCTATAAAAAAATTAGTTTCGTTTGTTGTTGTTGATATTAAATTATTGAACTTATAATTGGAATTACACAATGAGAAAATATTTTCTATTTTATTTCAGTGGTATCAAGACAATTTTGTACAAGCGTTTATATAAAATTACATTACTAGCTAACGTGTTGTATATATAAAGGAATTTCACAAGATTTCTATTTAATTTGTGAGCATGAAATTGGTATAATCATAAAATAAAAATGTTGGCGATGATCTTCAAACGGTACGCAGGACTTCTTGAATCGTAGCTAAGAACGCCTCAATCAAGTCACCTTTAAAAAAAACTCAATCAAAATCGGTTCATCCGTTTGGGAGCTACGATGCCACAGATAGGTCACAGACACACAGATACACACTTTAAATTTATAACACCCCTCTTTTTGCGTCGGCGGTTGAAGATCACAATTATTTCTTGAAAATATATAATCTGTTGCTGCTAAAAATTTTAACTTTGAATTTTCTTCCATACCTACATATCCATTTGAAATATTCACATACAAAATTTAGGGTGTTCAAAATACTTGATATTAAATTTCTGCGTCCGATCCATTTATAGGCTAGGCATATAAGGATTTTCAGAAAAAAGTTTTGCTATGGTTTTGATTTTCTCACCCTTTATGTTTTTTGGGTCGCTGAACACGATTTTGAAGTTTGCTGGCACTTAGTTTTTTGGGCACTTTTTGACAAAATTTGGGCCCTTTTTTCAGTTTTCGGCATATATCTCAAAACGGATTTACAAAATCCACCATTCTCAAAACTTAAGCAAATCCAGTCCATCAATTAGGTACTTTCTTTACGGTCTGACATAGTGTACAAGAATTTTCAGTACGCATTCCAAAAGGTGTTTGTAAAAATGTTGAGCTTGCCTATCAGAAACAATCATACGAACCACGTCCAGACCCCTTGATATATAGCCTACAATTTTCGTACATATAATAATACTAGGGGCTCCCCCTCTGCTCGCTTCACTCACCAACCCCAGCGAAGCCAATCCAAACAGATTATTGTATATTCTTATATTTTCACGGAAATGGCGATTGAACGGAGAACTATACATATCTGATGTAAGACAGACGTCGAAATAGACAAGACCATTGACAATAATTCGAATTCCGGCATGCTTTGTAAGTTCACCATTCAATTTTGAATGTAAAATAAAATAATATGTACTACAAAAACAACAGTGCGTAGTTTATAAGGGATTAATTACAAGTAAATAATAAGAATAATTTTAATAAGGAATTTGAGATTGGTTTTTTCTTTAATATACATTTAAAAAAGTTGGCGGCTCACTTTAAGAATTTCGCGGAACACAAAAATGAGAATCAGTGGGTTAGTCTTCCAAAGAAAAACGTTATTTATGATAAATGTACTGTTATATAATATAAATTGTATAATGTAATAAATTGTTGGAACAGTTAAGTATCACAGCAAGGGCGATTTCCGCGTAAACGATGAATTTCACTAGATATGGAAATATGGCCCCTTTTGGGCGCGCTCTAGCGGCGAAGCGGTCAATCTTACATAAAAACGTTTTGTATAAGAAATGTAGGCAAATTTATCTACTTTAATTTTGTATAGAGTGGGTTTGTCGAAAGAACGTTTCCTTTTTGAGATATAGGCCGAAAACTGAAAAAGTGCCAACATTTGGTCAAAAAGTACAAAAAAAAAAAACAAAGTACCGGGCAAAATTTTTGCCAGCAAACTTCAAATTCGAGTTCAGCGACCCAAAAAAACTTAAAGGGCGAGAAAATCAAAACTATAGCAAAACTTGTTTCTGAGCCCCCCCATTTTTTTTTGCTAATATGCCTAGCCTATTAAGAACGTTTTCAAATTATTCATTATTAACTAGCAGATCATTCCCAATATACAAGGCGACATCAACAAGCAAAAATAGTTAATACGTTTCATTTGAAGTAGATGGTACACAGATTATTTTTTCAAACTCCACTATTACAAAAAAATATGTATTTAAAAAACAGTAACAACAAGAAGAGCAACCAGGCGCGGATACAGGGGGAGGGTCATGGGGGTCATGACCCCCCCCCCCCAAAAACATTTTTTAAGGCTTGATTTATATGTTTCATTTTACCCTACAAGCGCCAAATAACACTATATTGTCGTGTTAACCCGACGAGCAAGTCGTGGCAGGCAGCATTATTGTATCGTCTGATTGTATTGAATATTTCACCCACTGTAAATCATCCAATCTCAATAAAACAAAAACGATTAGAAAGGAAATGTTTTAAACATTAATTTTTGTATTTACAAATTTGTTCTAAAACGTATATTTACATATTATGTAATCATCGTTTGTAATTGTATTTGTCTAAAAACATGACGCTACGCGAGAAACAAAAAGAAAAGACACAAAACTTTTCACTTTTCTAAGGCTCACAATCGTTAGACAGACTTGTTTTGAAAAGAATATTTAAGGTCACCTTTGGATTCGTCAAGATTTGAACTTTCTAACATTGTCTTCCAATCATTCGCCACTCTTATAATTTTTTAGATATGAAGTTTTTGTAAACCCTTAAGATTTGACAGGTTTTCAACCAATGAGTAAGCATATTTTGTAATCGATATATCTATTACAAATCGATATACTTGTACATTGATGTTTTTATGGATTTTAGTGTAAATTTTATATTTTCGTTTGATATAAGGAAAACCTGATTTACTGTTCATGGGCTACAGCTATAGGTCTTGTCTGTGAAATATGTACCATTGCGCCGATTGTCTTAACACATTTAGCACAGCCTATAGAGCAAAAAGAAGTCTGATTTTGTTATTGAATTTAACAGCAACCGACATGAACAGTACCTTTAAGGGTAGCACAAGGGTATGTAAAAAAAAAACTATCAGGCAAGGAGCTTTTGCGCATTTCGTATAAACAAAAATTACAATAAATTGTGACTTTTGGGATTTTTTGTAAGTATTATAAAAAATTATGAATGATCACGATACTTCAAAAAAACCTACAAATTGTTTTTTATAGACCCTGACTGGATCATTTTCAATGAGAAAAGTCGGGAAAGCTCTTGAAAACTACCATGTTTTAAAAGTTCATATCTTTGTTAATTTACAATATTAAGGGCAGGTTTTTTAGAAAATCATTGTTTATAATGTGTTCTTCAAATAGGAAGAAGATGAAATTTGTCGCATTAATAGTTTTTGCACAATTGCAGTAAAACAATGTAGGCCATTATCTTACATAATGCTCCCAATTAACCTGAGTGGCCCGTTTTGAATTTACCGATCGATTCTGAAAGTAGACACATTAAAATCTACAATTTGTATATCTGCGATTTTTTAATAACGTTGATAAAGTATAATAAAAATGCTTCAGAACATAGCGCGAAACGCGTAAATTTGCGGTCGACGCCAATGGTAAATTTGCAAGAGAGGCAGTGCATGGTAGTGACGGAAACAGCAGCCTGATGCGCGCAGATTGCCATTCTCTTCTCCTCTGCATTATGCAAGGTAATGGCCTAAATTGTTTATACTGCAATTGTGCAAAAACTATTAATGCGACAAATCTCATATTCCGCCTGTATGACATACTAAACAATAATTTAAAAAAAAGATCTGCCCTAATTATTTAGATAAAATAAAACCTGAACACAAAATCTCACAATAAATACGTTTACTAACCTCAAACGCGTTTCAACGACAATGTCGCCATCCTACGTGATGCACGGGCTACAGTAACCAAACTATAACTGATCTAACAGTGTGAAAACACACCGTATAAATACCTAACCAGAAGGGGCGTACCCTACAGGGGGCGTGTCCTAAACCTATGTTAAGGCGGTAATCACCGCCTACCGTTAATCAAATATCTTAATAATAACAATATAACTTAAATAAGATTGCTAAACTAATATTAATATTTAACAAAACATAGCATTATTACATTAATAAAGAATTCTGTAAAGGACCTAATTCATTATTCACAATTATGTTACGGTATTTGTTAATATAAAAAGTTTCCTAAGCGTCCAATATGTTGGGTTTAGTTACATTTTTTAACAGTTTAGAATTTTCTATTTTAAAATGATGATTTTCATCTAAACAATGCTTAGCCATAGCAGATTTATCAGGCCTATTATATTTTAAATGAGAAAAGTGTTCTTTACCTCGTATCTTCATGCTTCTTATGGTTTGACCTATATACTTTTTAGGACACATTTCGCAGTTAATACAGTAAATTCCGGATTTGTCGTGTTCTTGAATTTTGTCTTTAGGATTACCCAGCATCTTACCAAGATTATTATCAGCCGTCAAAGCTACATTCAAATTTGCATATCTCGCTAACGATTTTCTAACAACATTACATATGGGTGGGGCAAACGTTGTTTTAACCCATCGTTGTTGGGGCTTGTTGCTCACAAGAGTGCACCTTGATTCCTTGATTTTCTTGAAATTCATTTTTCTTACTATGTTGTCTATTAATTCTTTAGAATACCCATTAAAAATCGCAGCACCATACATATATTTCAGTTCTTTCTCGTAGTTATCCTTAGATAACGGCAAGTTAACCAATCTGTGAGCCATAGAATTAAAAGCGGCTCTTTTATGCGCTGGAGAATGGTGTGAGTCCTCCGTTATATATCTATCAGTATGCGTGGGCTTTCTATATACACTAAATGACAAAACATTGTTTTCCCTAAACACATTCACATCTAAAAACGGTAAGTTGCAGTCTTTTTCAATTTCCTTAATGAACTTTATCGTGGAGTGAAATCCATTGATAGCGTCACAAAATTGATCAAGATTTTCGTTTTTATCAAATACTGCAAAAATATCATCCACATAACGAACCCATACTCGCGGAAAGTACTTCATTGAATTTTTAGCATTTATTTCAAATGAGCTCATAAAAAAGTTAGCAATAAAACTGGACAAAGGGTTTCCCATCGCGGTACCTTCATTTTGAACATAAAACTTGTTATTAAACTGGAAGCTATTTTGACACATGCACAAATTTATAAGTAGTAAAAATTCACCAACCTCACAGTCACTTAAATTGTTAAAAACTAGCCACTCCTTAATCATTTCTATCGTTTCGGACACTGGAACACTTGGGTAAAGCGACACTACATCGAACGAAACCAAATATTCACTAGGCGTTAATGAAATATTTTGAACACTTTTCACAAATTCATAAGTGTTCTTTACGGCAAATGAAGGAGGAAGAGTAAGTTCTTGGAGGCGTGACACTAACCATTTAGAAATTAGATAGGTTGGCGAATTGATTCCTGATACTTCTTTCCTTCTTTATGTATTTTTGGCAAGCAATATAATCTCGGTAAAACTGGATTTGAAACTGTCAGTTTTCTTCGAAAATTATTATCTACCAAACTTTTGCAATTTTTCAATTTTTCATTCGCACTCTTTATTGTAAATTAACAAAGATATGCATTTTTGAAAAATAGTAATTTTTAAGCGTTTTCCGACTTTTTTCGGTGAGAAATGGTCTGATCGAGGTTTTCAAACAATATTTTGTATGTTTTTTTTTTAATTCTCTACAAATGTTTCGTTGGAAGTATCGTGATCCTTGTATACATTTGTATAATATCAACGAACAACCCAAAAAGTCAAAATTTATTGTTATTTTTGTTTATAAAAAATGCTCAACATTTCCTTACCTGATAATTTTTGTATGTTATACATCTATGTGCTACCCTTAAAGCCACTGTGGATGTCGCTTGCTGAAATTCAATAGCAATAAAAAATCTCTAGTGGTTGGGTTAATTGTTTTACGGAGTGCTCTGCTGTATGGAGTTGTATGACTTCAATAAGTGAGCGCTTGTGTTATGTTGTTTTAAATTTAGTGAAACAAAGTGGATTTAATGATCGTGTTGTGGAGTTATGATTTCAGTACCATTCCTGTTAACTCTTCAATAATTAGGGTTTATTTTATTCTTTAATCTGCAAGAAACTCTTGCTCTTTCAATAAAATATTTATGGCCTAGAAATGCGTTAAAAAACTATTCCATATAGTTTATACATATTTTTTAATTCCCCAGACCCGTTGTTGTTAAATTCTTGGTAATGTTGTTTTCGACTTCTTATGACCCCTTCCAAAATGACATCCTGTATCCGCCCCTGAGAGCAACGCTAAGAAAATTAAGGCAATAACAATGCGCCGAAATAATAAAATAATGGTAAGTACTTATTTTACAAATATAAGGATTCGGAAACAAATGACTTTAAAAATATCTAATCCTTTATTTGATTATTTGAATTTAAACAAAATTAATTACATTTTTTATAAAATAAATTATGTTCTATTATTTATTGAATTTGAACTATTACTTGTAATTCTATAATGTTCTATTTCAAATAATTAATGTTTTATTAATTACTTTAAAAAAGACACTAATCTATATAATTATATAAAAGCGAAATACCACTCACTCACTTATTGACTCACTCATCACGATTTCTCAAAAACTACCGAACGGATTGAAATGAAATTTGGTATGTAGCTTCCTCTAGGGCCATAGGTGCTCACTCAAAAAGGGTATGAAAACATTCGAAATTTTAGGAGGGTTTGAAGAGATCAAAGTTATTAAAAATCGATTTCTTCAAAACTACCGAACGGATTGGAATGAAATTTGGTATGTTGCTTCCTCTAGGGGCATAATTGTTCACTAAAAAAGGGTTCTAAAAAATTGGAAATTTTAGGGGCATTTGGGGGGTAAAAATTACTAAATCACGATTTCTCCAAAATTACCGAACAGATTGGAATGAAATTTGTTATGTAGCTTCCTCTAGGGCCATAGGTGCTCACTAAGAAAGGGTTTCAAAAATTTTGAAATTTTAGGAGTGGTTTGGGGGGATCAAAGTTACTAAAATCATAATTTCAGATCTTTTATTATTATGACAATAGTGATTTTATTATTTGAGATCTATGTATATAAAAGCCAAATACCACTCACTGACTGAACACTTAAAAATAATACAATTACGTTAAAAAGACTGAAAATACCAACCACCACGGGCAACGCCGTACGGGTCAATTAGTTTAATATAAGATTCTTACTGCAGTTGTTGAGATGATATCGCACAAAATACCCGTTGATTTATAATGATAGAAAATCACAGAATGATATCGTTTTCAAAATCAACAGTATATTTGTATAAAGTATCACTCAAACTTTTTCTAAACGAACTATAATTTCGAAGACTTTACTAAAGTCAATCTAATAATCCGTCACCTTTCTTTAATTATCTGTATATTTTCATCAATCACCTGCATCTTTTTCTAAACGAACTATAATTTCGAAGACTCTACTTGCAAATTCGATTCTTAGGAGTCTGAGATAACCAACGATCAGTATACTTTTATCAACCACTTGAGACTTTTTGTTAACAATTTTTCCAAGAATCTAAGAACAATCGATTCTAAGAAAATGATAAGCGTTATTATTATGGTGGGTTATCACGTAATCTTTTCATCATATTTTTTATTTATAAGTAGATAAACTATGTAAGATAACATTCCGGAATTAAAAACAACTGTATGATTCAGAATTAGTTATAAGTGGGTGTTCCATTGGGCTCAATTTTGTGACTTTTGCTGTTCATTCATTATATAATTTATATCCCTCAATTTTCCCAATCTAGCGTCTTAACTGGTATCACATGCTCACGATGTATCCATAGTGTGATGGAATGAAGGAGTTGATGTACCCACCTGTTATACCTCTTACCTGTAGAGTTCCTGTTTATTTGTAAATTGGAAAAGTATTAATTTTATAATTATTTATAGTTAATTCCACAGAATACTAAATTTCTAGAATTGGAGGTAGACACAGTACAAAAGTGTTTACTATAAATTATGTGGGTGAGGGGAAAGGTTTTGAAAAAAAAATAATTTGAAATTATGGTTCGTAGTTTGTTTGAAAGATCTTTATTTACGGATATCAAAACCATGTTTTACAATTTTGTGATGTAGTCAATAGTGTGCAAGATTTTCCTAGAAAATGCTGCTCAAACTACCAATACGACATTTGCCTGAACTTTGTTTTAAGTTAGGCCTACTCACATTCTTTACAGTTAAACATATATGACCAGAACTTTCGATAAAAAGTTATGACATAACTATTATTTTCATTCTGGCGCTTTATTTCTATTGCATTTGATACCCAGTTGTATCTGATTCCCACTAACAAATTATAAGTTACTTCACTATTGTCATTTATTAGATGACGATTTAACACAACAAATATATGCCGTGGTGTTGCGATGTTGTTTTTAAAATCATTATGATAGAATATTTAGCAGTGTTTATGTTAGGAACCCTTGGAGTGCAACTCAAAACCAGATGCCTACTGTCTGCTTCGGTCTATTTAAATGCAAATTGTACATCTGAAGTATTTTTAAGGCTCAAGCATGCAAAGTCCGATAGCCTACATGGATTGGGAGTTGGTGCGGTATATATTTTTATTGTATGTGTCTACGATTAGAACGGTTGAGTGCATGATAATATTAGCTGAGAATGTTTTTTAAGGACAATGATTGGAATGAAATTTGGTATGTAGCTTCCTCTAGGGCCATAAGTGTTCACTAAAAAAGGGTTTTAAAAAATTGGAAATTTTAGGGGGGTTTGGGGGGTAAAAATGACTAAATCACGATTTCTCCAAAATTTCCGAACAGATTGGAAAGAAATTTGGTATGTAGCTTCCTCTAAGGCCATAGGTGCTCACTAAGAAAGGGTTTAAAAAAATTCTAAATCTTAGGGGGTTTGTGGGTCAAATTTACTAAATCACGATCATTTGTCGCATTTATTTCACCAAAATAATTATGCAATAGCGAAGCATTGCCGGGTCACCTAGTCATTTATAAAAAAATACTATTTAAAATCAACTGACTTTATCTAGGCCTACCCAACGATGCCGACGGGGATTTTTAACTCAGTTAATGTGTACAATTTATATGGATTATAAAATGTACTGTATGCCTATTTCTTAAAATTTTGTATTTTTTTGTACTTACTTATCTCTGGCCCGACCCGGCTTCGCACGGAGAGACAAATCATAGTTAA
The DNA here is from genome assembly GCA_018207615.1 of Philaenus spumarius. NCBI lineage: Eukaryota > Metazoa > Arthropoda > Insecta > Hemiptera > Aphrophoridae > Philaenus > Philaenus spumarius. The sequence goes on along the minus strand of JAGFPH010003595.1, from coordinate 25,759 downwards.
ATATGGGGATTTTTAGAAACTTTGACACCCCCCCCCCCCCTAAAGTTTCGAAGTTTTTGAAAACCTTTCTTATCGAGCACCTTCGGCCCTAGAAGAAGCTACATAAAAAAATTAATTCCTATCCGTTCTTTAGTTTTTGAGAAATCGTGATTTAGTAACTTTGACCCTCCAAACCTCCCTAAAATTTCGAAGTTTTTGAAAACCTTTCTTAGCGAGCACCTTCGGCCCTAGAATAAGCTACATAAAAAAAATCATTCCTATCCGTTCTGTAGTTTTTGAGAAATCGTGATTTAGTAATTCTGACCCCTCCCCCCAAAACCCTCCTAAAAATTCAATTTTTTTTAAACCGTTTCTTATTGAGCACGTTTGGTCCTAGAGGAAGCTACATACTACATTTAATTCCAATCCGTTCGGTAGTTTTTGAGAAATCGTGATTTAGTAACTTTGACCCCCCAAAACCCCTCCTAAAATTTCGAATTTTTTAAACCCTTTCTTAGTGAGCATCTATGGCCCTAGAGGAAGCTACATACCAAATATCTTTCCAATCCGTTCTGTAGTTTTGGAGAAATAGTGATTTAGTAACATTGACCCCTCCCCCCAACCCCCTTTAAAATTTCTATTTTTTTTAACCTTTTCTTAGCGAGCATCTATGGCCCTAGAGGAAGCTACATACTAAATTTCATTCCAATCCGTTCGGTAGTTTTGGAGAAATCGTGATTTAGTAACTTTGACCCTCCAAACCTCCTTTAAAATTTCGAAATTTTTTAAACCCTTTCTTAGCGAGGATCTATGGCCTTAGAGGAAGCTACATACCAAATTTCATTCCAATCCTTTTGGTAGGTTTTGAGAAATCGTGATTTAGTATCTTTTATCCCCCAAAACCCACCCTAAAATTTCGAACTTTCGGAAACCCTTTCTGTTTCTGTAATATAACAATAACCATAACCCTGAATTGACCTGGAAAGTAATAAGGCACCACACACTATAGCTGGAAACGGCCAGAAACGACCAATCCACCTACACACTATCCTAACCTATTTTGTTGGATAATTTTATAAAAATTTCTTATTATTAGAAAAATATTGCAGTGAAAAAACCATTACATGATTCTCTTTATAACATTTGATTTTTATTATTGTTTACTTGAACGATGTGGGTATGTTCCAAGTACAAAGACTCTCAATTTCTTTTTATAAAATATGGAATTTAAAAAAGAATACAGTAAATTGATACAATTAGTAAATACAGTATATTAGTGTATTAGTAAATACAGTAGGCTATTATTATTATCAATAAACAAAGGTAAACAAAAGAAAAGAAATTGATAGTAAAAGAATTGGACTAAAAATTAGTTACTAAGATTTGAATAAGAGGAAGCATTTAATATTTAAGTTTACTCTAATCAATGTAGAGTAATCATTTATTATTTATGGTGAGATAACTTGTTATCCGACCTATCCTAACTTCTGTGTTAGCTCACGCCATTAATTACCTTGAAACCACAGTAAATGTTTACAGAAAGCAAAATTAAATAGAAATTTAAGAAAATGAGTCGCTTGGTAGAAAGATTATTCTATGTTTATTAACTAAACACATTTTTCATAATCAGTTAAATAGACCAGAGTTAAGGAAATTTGAATTTACTGTGACATATTTTCTAAGAAAGTTAATAGTTATTTGTAAATAAAGATAACTATTTTAAAATTGTGAGTTTTGTTAGATTTTATTTCAAATTATTTTTATCGAATTCAATTTTTGTGTTTGACTTTTAATATATAACGAGTAATATTTCAAAGCAGTACATATCAGCCTGTCCTTTTTACAATGCAGTTTACAAATGCGTATCTATACATATAAAAGGCAAAGCCCTCACTCACTCATCATCACTAATTCTCCCACTTCCCATGAAACTAGAGAGATGAAATTTGGCATGTGTATACTTTGTGGTGGAAATAGAAAAACAAAAGAAATTTCATTTTGATATTCAAATTTTTAGGGGTAGTTTTGACTGATCACAGTTTCTCAAAAAACCATACAACATAGAAACTTGGAATTTGGTACACATAGGCACTAGAGGCACACTAAGAACGGATTTTAAAATATTTGGCCTGCAAGGGTTGAAACAACCCCTAAAACAATAAATATTGTTTGTTAAATATCTCAAAAACCTTACCTCCTAGGAATGTGAAATTTGGTACATGTATTTGCCAGAGGGGAAATGATTTTAAAATATTTGGCCTGCAACGGTTGAACAACCCCTAAAGCAATAAATTGTTTGTTATATATTTCAAAAACCTTATATACCACCTAGGAACTTTAAATTTGGTACACATATTGCTCATAGGCACTAGAGGCGTACTAAGAAAGCATTTTAAAATATTTGGCCTTTAAGGGTTGAAACAACCCTTAAAACAATTAATATTGTTTGTTATATATCTCAAAAACCTTACCTCCTAGAAACGTGAATTTTGGTATAAGTATTTGTCATAGGGACAAAAGGCGTACTAAGAAAGGATTTTAAGATATAAAACCATTTTAACCCCTAAAACAATAAATATTGTTTGTTATATATCTCAAAAACCCTATCTCCTAGGAACGTGAAATTTGGTACACACATTTTTCATAGGACCTAAAGGCAAAATAAGTAATGATTTTAAAATATTTCGTCTTTATGGGTTCAAACAACCAATAAAAAAATAAGTATTGTATGTTATAATTTAATTAAAGCTAGAAAACAAAAATGTTTTACGTTTATTTCTTACACGATAGATATAAAAAGTAAACCAGTTTTACATTTTGTAACGTTCTGCTAATAGGTGAAAATGTAGTAACAACCCCTAAAACTGTAAATATTAATTGAATACCGCCTAGGAACGTGAAATTTTGTACATATATTGCTCAATAGGGGCTAGAGGCAAACTAAGAAAGGATTTTAAAATATTAGGCATTTAAGGGTTTAAACAACCAATTAAACAATAAACATTGTTTGTTATACTTTCCTTAAAGCAAGAAAGCTGAAATTTTGTACATTTATTTCTTAGAAGATAGAGCAGTTTTACCATTTTATCACGTTCTGCTAAGGGGTGAACATTTAGTAACAACCCCTATAACTATAAATATTAGGATTCATTTTCTTTTGGTATCCATGTCAACGTACAATTAAAGTTTACTTACTTTGTATTTTTCCGTCACGTGACTTCTTTTTTCTTTTATTATATTACGCGTTTCGGAGATTCACGCCATCTTCAGATAAGTATTCACTCTTACGAGGTCGTCAAACATATAAACAAACACATGAAACACAAATACTTAAAACACATTAAATTATTATCGTGGGATGCATCCCGTACGGTGGTCCAAGGACAACTGCCGCTTCACGGTTATGTAATTTTAGGTCTACGTTGACGATGACTTGGACCCTTGTTATCTTGCATACTGATAGCCGTGTCGTACAGTATATTTGAGGAAAAATTAAGCTGGTCATTCATAACTAGGTTGTCGTTGTTTTTAAAAGCTTTGTAAATTTCATATTCCTCAATAGCATCCATAATTTTGCCTTTTTTGAATATATGTATTGGTATCAAATTAGTTTCAAAACTCGTGTAGCCGTGGTTAGTGTCTATAAGGTGGCGTGCATAATTAGATTTATTTCCATCTATGCTCCTTTTTGGTAGGTGTTCTATAAATCTCTGGTGGAACGATCTACCTGTTTGGCCTATGTAAAATGAATTACAATCGTCACAAACTAGTTTGCAAACTCAGTATGCAAGATAACAAGGGTCCAAGACACCGTCAACGTAGACATAAAATTACATAACCGTGAAGCGGCAGTTGTCCTTGGACCACCGTACGGGATGCATCCCACGATAATAATTTAATGTGTTTTAAGTGTTTGTGTTTTATGTGTTTGTTTATATGTTTGACGACCTCGTAAGAGTGAATACTTATCTGAAGATGGAGTGAATCTCCGAAACGCGTAATATAATAAAAGAAAAAAGAAGTCACGTGGCGGAAAAATACAAAGTAAGTAAACTATAAATATTAATTTCATACCGTTAAGGAACGTGAAATATTTGGTTCACATATTGCTCATAGGCGCTCTAAGATAGGATTTTTAAATATTTGACCTTTAAGAGTTGAAACATCCCCTAAAACAATATATGTTGTTTGTTTACTTTCCTTAAAGCTGACATTTTTTACATATATTTCTTACAAAACACATATGAAAAGTAAATGACTTTTACATTTTGTTACTTGCTGCTAGGAGTGAAAATGTGTTAACAACTCCTAAAAACAATAATTATTAATATTCATACATTCCTTAAAACCAGAGAGCTGAAATTCTGTACCTTTATTTCTTACACGATACACTAAAAGTAAACCAAATGTACATTTAGTTACGTGCTGCTAAGGGTTGAAAATATTATTACAAACCCTAAAAACAATCAATACTAATTTGTATTCTTTCCTTAAAGATAGAGAGCTGAAATTTGGAACTTATTAACTTTAAGAAAATATCTAAGACATAACCTAATCAAAACTAACTCAATCTATGCATTCTCAATTAAAGATGCTGCAAATATCAAGCTGTGATTTACCAGTCTGTAGATTTAGCGGTTGAAAAAAAAGACGCTCTTCACTCTGAATTTTTTACTTATTTAATTTATTTAGCACACATACCATGACAAAGACAATTGACGGGCAACAAGTGAACAGTAAATACCAAAGTAATTGAATATAAATTTTATAATTCACTTTAATAATAATAGTTGAAAGAATACTATGTCAATTAATTATAAATCATGGTGATGGAACAAACAAATGCCCTGTAGCGAAGCACGGGTATTCAGCTAGTATTGAATAAAAACAATATTAAATAAGCAATATATAAAATGTTATTATCAGTTGATTACCTTATTTCTTGATTATAGTGTAACAATGGACACATGAACTATCGCTTCCACAATGCCTAGACTAGGTCGCTATACAAAGCATGTATGTTTTATTCAGACTCCGAGACTCCTAATTAATTGATAACAGATTGGAAGTGGGCACTTGTTACAAGTAGGAGGAATTGGATATTATCTGTCATCGTTGCTTAGCAATGGAGCAAATATCCTGAGTCATGGTACGAACTAAAACATTTTCAGCAACAAAGCGCTTAGTTAAAAAGAGTATTTTAGTTATTTAGCACATTCTGGCTCATTCTCTACCATTTACAAATTCAGGCATATGTTTCAATATAATCTTACAAGTTTTGTAATTTTATGTCAAACTGTTTCAAAGTTGCTATTTATTTTACTTTTTAAATTCGTCCTTTGTGCATGGTTATTGGTCACGTGCGAAACGTATTCCGTTTGTAATTTTCTCAATTTTTGAGATATTGAAAAGAATGACGAGATGTTTAAAGTGGAGAGTCCGAATATTTTTAGGACTCCAAATCAAAAGGGGTCGATGGTCACTCTTTTTTACTTTCTCCACCCTATACGTAGTATATGGAGAAAGTATTGTTTTCGTAAAAATGTTCGAATTTGAATTTTCAGTTGAATTATCTGTTTTGGTGCTCCCAGAACCCCAAAAATTGTTTAGTGCAATTATCTGTGTTGGTGCTCCCTGAACCCAAAAATATTTTTAGTGGAATTTTTTGTTTTGGTGCTCCCTGAACCCAAAAAAGTGTTTTTAACGTGGTGTCTGTCTGTCAGTGTGTCAGTATGTATACACGACCAGAGGGGACACTATTGGTCCGATTTTCATGAAATTTGGTATGTAGGTACTAAACCCTAATATCTCCAGGCGTTTTTTTCATTTTTTGGAATTTTTAATTTTTAAGGGTAATTTACTCCAAAAAACCAATAAAAAACGACAAAAATGCAAATTTCTCAAAAAACGGCTCTAACGATTTTGATCAAATTTTCAGTATTTATAGTGCTTAAGATGCCAAACAAAATGACACCACCCGCTTTTATCAAAACTTCGGCGTTTCATAATTATGGGGAAATGTTAAAAAATAAACAAGTTTATGTTGTCAATCTAGCATCACGGCGACGGCCGCACGGGGTAGCACAACGGTAGCGAGGACGGCCAGTAATTCAAAGGTCGCGCGATCGAATCCCGCCTGGGACAATAACTTTTTTATACGATTGACGTAGGTAGAATATTATTTTTTGTTTTGTTCTAAAAAGTAGTAAATAAAATGATTAAAAACAATATTATTTTGACTACAGTAAGTTGGGAGAAAGTTTGTGTCAGTTAACTGATACCGTTTATTTTTAAAGTTTTAAAGTTGCTATTTATTTTTATTTTTTAAATTCGTTCTCCGTGCATGGGTATATGTGACTTTTTTTACTTGCGAAACGTATTCCGTTTATTTAAAAATTTTGTGATATCGAAAAGAATGAGGATATGTTTAAAGACGAGAGCCCGAATATTTTTAGTAGAAAACAGACATAGCATAAATTCAACTAGTCTTGAAAGTAATATGGCACCAAATTATCGTTGAAAACGACCAACTAACCGATAAACATAACATTTCTTTTTGTAATCACATCAACATTTATTAAGTTAGACATTAATTTACGTAAATAAAATTAATTTATACTGAACAAATTGTAAAATTATTTAAAAACTGACTATGGTATTCTAGGTTTAATTTCGTATTAAAAGTTGTGTGGGTTTATGTTTAGTGTATTACCTAACAGGTAGCCTAGAGTAGTGGGACAAGTTTACTTATCCATGTTCCATCATTTGTAATCTATAGTAATATTATAAAGAGGTAAATTTTTGTTTGTTTGTATGTAGAGGGTAATCTCTGGAACTACTGAACCGATTGAAAAAATAGTTTTCCTAATAAAAAGCTACACCATTTCTGAGTAACATAAGCTATAATTCATTTGATAAACACATATTTTGTAGCAACTTTGAAGCAACTATTTGTATTTTTAACTTTTAGAAATATATATATATGAATGTATGAATGTGAATTTTTACCCAAGGTGAATTGTGGGTAATAAGTTAATGTCGAACACTACAACTAGCACGTTTTGTACGTGTTACCTGCTAAAAATGGGTCATGTGTATATATATATTTGTCCCCAATCAGAGGTACCCACTGTCAATTCATGTCCGAACCTGTATATACCAAGATACATGAAGGCATCTAGTTAAAATGTCGACCACCTAGGAATGGGAGGTAGAGAGGAATAAGTAATAACCAAAACACAATTTATGGACACACAGCGAAAAAATATGGAGTTGAGGACTTTGTCAGGTACAAAAAGGGCCTTGGTCTTAATAGGAAACAGATATCCCAGGATATCTTCGCTTGACTAAACCCAACGTTCAGGTTCTCGAGATTCATTTCCACACTGTTGGATATGTAGAAACACTGTGCAAGAGTGAAGTACATTCTACATTGGCATCTTTTGTAGGTGGCAATGCAATGAAGACAAGTTTCATCTTGACTGACGAGTTTACGAAGAAGAAGTACCTATGAATAGAACAAAGCAGAATAGAATATATTCATCAAACAGTATTTTTCAACGAAGTTAGTACAATACATACAACACAATATGAAATCTACTTGTGTGATTGAAGTCATGCTCGTGGGATAAGTACATAAGTAGGAAAATTTGTTCTTCAGTTTCAGCAATGTCACCAGGCGTGGATGTGGAGTCGTAATACTTCAGAGATGATTTTGGTTTCGTTAGGATACCGCTAGAAACATTTGTCTACAACTGCTTTATTTTTTCCATAAATTGCAGAAGTGGTATCGCATCCAGTGAAGCCATGAATAAAAATACTGTACTGTCTTCTGTGTTGTCTTCCAGGCTTCATGAAAAACATTTTCGTGTCTTGTGGTGTTAGTGCTACGATAAGACTTAGCACAACGCCAACTACTACCACAGTTGAATGAGAGGTATTTTCTAATCCACACCAGACAATGCTGCAGTCAGCGTCTCCGTTGGCTATGGGCACTGTTCTAAAAACATCGTCAATGACACATTTCCTTTATAGTACCGATATTTTTGCGTGATTAGTAAGTAGGGAACTGTCAGCGAGCCAAGAAATTTATAGCCTACAGTACGTGTAATATTCTAACCTCAAATATCTGGAATATGTATTAGAAAATATCTTAGTAAAGTTGTTCTTTTAATTTTGTCCCAAGATATTTCTCTCCTTCAATATTTTTAAGGCCAAGACATTTTTAAGGGACTCTTCTGCAAGTGAAATGTTTTTAAGGAAAATATATATAAGAAGAAATAATTCTTGACTAAAGAATATTTACATTTGGAAGACATACGGCCCAGAAAGTAAATTAACACAAACAATCTACTACAGCACTCAAACAGGCTAAACACTCAGTATTTCACTGAAATTGTTTAAAGAATTTACTGTGCTCTAAGATTTTTTGGAACGTCTCACACCCAAGATTATATTCTGCAGTTATGACTTCCCCACAAAACGTTATTCTGTTTCTGCCCCTGCATAGGCCACCCTTACAAATTCCCGAAATTGAGAAAACAGTCATCGTTTGGCAACTCTGATGTCTAAAAACTTGCAAATATGCAAGTCGTAGTCGTAATTGACAGTGACTAGCAATTCGTTAATTATGATGAGTCATTTCACGTTGCACTTTTTAGAAATATAAACAATTCCAATGCCATTTATTTTTAGAGTAGGGCCTATTACATTTTCTTTAAGCCAATCACGTCTTTGTTTAGGACGTGCACACGTTTTAGTTATTGGCTTTGAAGGTCAAAAAGAATACGGCTACCCGTGTGAACGTGTTGCTTTCCTTTTTGGAACAATAATCTAATGGTTTATTAATTTGTTTCTCTAAACCACCATTCATTTAGAAAAATGTTTTTTACTTCAAACTGAAAAAATAACCTCTATC
>JAGFPH010003595.1:0-16763 GCA_018207615.1 Philaenus spumarius | reverse complement strand
ATATATTACACCGTTCCGGGACTTTTCAATCACACTGTGTATATATATATATATATATATGAATGTATGAATGTGAATTTTTACCCAAGGTGAAATGTGGGTAATAAGTTAATGTCAAACACTACAACTAGCACGTTTTGTACGTGTTACCTGCTAAAAATGGGTCATGTGTATATATATATTTGTCCCCAATCAGAGGTACCCACTGTCAATTCATGTCCGAACCTGTATATACCAAGATACATGAAGGCATCTAGTTAAAAAGTCGACCACCTAGGAATGGGAGGTAGAGAGGAATAAGTAATAACCAAAACACAATTTATGGACACGCAGCGAAAAAATATGGAGTTGAGGACTTTGTCAGGTACAAAAAGGGCCTTGGTCTTAATAGGAAACAGATATCCCCAGATATCTTCGCTTTACTAACCCCAACGTTCAGGTTCTCGAGATTCATTTCCACGCTGTTGGATATGTAGAAACACTGTGCAAGAGTGAGGTACATTCTACATTGGCATCTTTTGTAGGTGGCAATGCAATGAAGACAAGTTTCATCTTGACTGACGAGTTTACGAAGAAGAAGTACCTATGAATAGAACAAAGCAGAATAGAATATATATTCATCAAACAGTATTTTTCAACAAAGTTAGTACATACAACACAATATGAAATCTACTTGTGATGATTGAGGTCATGCTCGTGGGATAAGTACATAAGTAGGTAAATTTGTTCTTCAGTTTCAGCAATGTCACCAGGCGTGGATGTGGAGCAGTAATACTTCAGAGATGATTTTGGTTTTGTTAGGATACCGCTAGAAATATTTGACTACAACTGCTTTATTTTTTCCATAAATTGCAGAAGTGGTATCGCATCCAGTGAAGCCATGAATAAAAATACTGTACTGTCTTCTGTGTTGTCTTCCAGGCTTAATGAAAAACATTTTCGTGTCTTGTGGTGTTAGTGCTACTATAAGACTTAGCACGTCTTCGTCCTCGCCAACTACTACCACAGTTGAATGAGAGATATTTTCTAATCCACACCAGACAATGCTGCAGTCAGCGTCTCCGTTGGCTATGGGTGCTGTTCTAAAAACATCGTCAATGACACATTTCCTTTATAGTACCGATATTTTTGCGTGATTAGTAAGTAGAGAACTGTCAGCGAGCCAAGAAATTTATAGCCTACAGTACGTGTAATATTCTAACCTCAAATATCTGGAATATGTATTAGAAAATATCTTAGTAAAGTTGTTCTTTTAATTTTGTCCCAAGATATTTGTCTCCTTCAATATTTTTAAGGCCAAGACATTTTTAAGGGACTCTTCTGCAAGTGAAATGTTTTTAAGGAAAATATATATAAGATGAAATAATTCTTGACTAAAGAATATTTACATTTGGAAGAAATACGGCCCAGAAAGTAAATTAATACAAACAATCTACTACTACAGCACTCAAACGGCCTAAACACTCAGTATTTCGCTGAAATTGTTCAAAGAATTTACTGTGCTCTAAGATTTTTTGGAACGTTTCACACCCAAGATTATATTCTGCAGTTATGACTTCCCCACAAAACGTTATTCTGTTTCTGCCCCTGCATAGGCCACCCTTACAAATTCCCGAAATTGAGAAAACAGTCATCGTTTGGCAACTCTGATGTCTAAAAACTTGCAAATATGCAAGTCATAGTTGTAATTGACAGTGACTAGCAATTCGTTAATTATGATGAGTCATTTCACGTTGCACTTTTTAGAAATGTAAACCATTCCAATGCCATTTATTTCTAGAGTAGGGCCTTGTTATAAGTGGATTGTTCCACACTTCAACTGCCCAAGGTTCATAAATCAAGCTACAGCATCGATGGTGGTTCAGTGGTATTATTTAATTACTTTAATCTCTAAATTTCTAATCACAACTTTACCTACATATATATATATATCATCACACTAAATCAAAGTCCAATTATTACTTATTACTATAATTTAAACATACAAAGATCAAACTCTACAATCTTATTAATCCTAATCATTTCCAACTAATTAAGTCCCAAGACAGAGCACTCTAAGTAACGGAATTCTCAAACACAAATGATATATAAATTAGTTGACTGTACTTCCAAATTACACCTTTATGTAACCGTATTGAATGACTATACATATACTATTTGCTCACCTTGTCACCGTGTCCCTTCAAGACAAAAGTCTCCCAAGAGCAGCATATCAACGGGCAGAGCTTCCGCTGCCCCGTGGTGTCTCTAAAAGACTGACCCCCTTTTTAGGTCAGTCAAGAGTATCTATAACTATCCAGGTTACTGAACATAGAATTTTGCTTGTCTCAGCTATTGCTACACTTTTATATATCTTTCGCAATAGCTTCTACTTTAGGTTCTCTTCTTGGGACTTATAAGCTTTACATTGCTTCCTAATAGTAATAATAATAATAATAATAATAAATCCAATTCTAATATTAAGCCTTTGCTTATGCAATTATTCCTAACAGCCTATTACATTTTCTTTAAGCCAATCACGTCTTTGTTTAGGACGTGCACACGTTTTAGTTATTGGCTTTGAAGGTCAAAAAGAATATACCCGTGTGAACGTGTTGCTTTCCTTTTTGGAACAATAATCTAATGGATTATTAATTTGTTTCTCTAAACCACCCTTCAATTTAGAAAAATGTTTTTTACTTCAAACTGAAAAAATAACCTCTATCCAAGGTCACTTAATTTAGACGAAGGCAATTATTTAAAAAAAAAGTGAAATTAAACGCTCATAAACTCAATTACTAAAAAACTCAAATTAGTTTTAAGAAAAATGTAAGAGTTTAATTTTTTGTTTAGTATTAATTTATGGAACAAACAGTAGAAGAAAAATGTACAAATTTGTATTACAGTTTCAAAACGCTTCCAACAAGTAATTCTCGCTGACCAGGTAACTTACGATACTTTTTCATCTGCACATCGCAGATTTGCCCTTCAAGAAGCCTCGCAATTAAACTGTTTAGACCTGAGTATTGAACATCCGTTCAAATAATTTTTAATTGGGTAGTAAAGAATTCTCTAAATGTTTAGAAAAGCATTTTGCCGATGTTCCCGACTAATTGTAATTAAATGGGAAAAATAAAACATCAAAATGTTAGATTTTCAAAGTTTAAGTTCTTGAAGGAATTTCAACAATACTGTCTAATCTTCAGATTACAAATAATTTAGGCAGTTGATTTTTTTGCTGTCAGAAAATTGTTGCAGGTTCTGCAAAATACATCTCAGATGGCTGCAATATACGAGGAAAACTGGAGGGAAACTGGAAAACTGGAAAAATATACATTTTTTTCTTTCGAAGCTACAATAAAAACGCTTCGTACACTGAAGCGCAAATTACAGCAAAAGTTATAATTAATAACAAATTGAAAAACATTATTTATGGGCTTAATTGTAATAGAATATCTGTTGATCGTTATAAAACCATGCACTATAATAGCCAAGGCGATAAAGGCAACTCTATCGTTATTATTAACAAAAGAATATGATTTTAAAGTCAGATTTCATTAAATTACCGAAGCATCCCGCGACTATTCACAATAAGGATATAAACAAGATCTCGATTAAATTTAAGACTTTACTATCTTACAATAACATTAGATCTCTAAACATGTTTGACCCTCATGCCCCCCGTCTAAAAGGGTTACCCAAAGTACAGTAGGAAATATATGTGAAGAAGCTATTCGCACAGGTAGAGATGTCAGTGAGGAAGGGAGGAGGTATGTTATGTGTGGCGGGGGTTTGACTGCTGAGTACACTACTACCCATTCTGTTTTTTACGGCAGGAGCGCGGCTCATGGCTTAATGTGTCACTGACACTATTTGTGGACTTTCATAATTACATGTTTATTAAACTTATTACTACCTCTTAAATTACATTACAATGTATTCATTAAATAACGTTAGAATACCTTAAGTTAGAATAGATTTTAATCAAAATAACGTAACAATACGTATTAGCTGACTGGTATTAGCTATATTATTTTTTCAAGAAATAGCATGCTATAAAAATATCGTTGATTATACCTCGTGTACTGAGCTGCATGTTTTCAGATCTTATTCATAGCGCACATTATTTAAACAGTTGTTTTCCTTTATTACTAATTACAAATTATTTTTAAATGAGTAAAATTATTCAGTTTGTGCTCTTTTGAGTGGTACTATTTTTATTATAATAAAAACAAGTTACGACCCTGTTATTTGAATCCAAATTAAAACAATGTTTTTAGGAAAGGCAATGCACTAGATAACACGACTAACTTCTGTCACCGACTGACTCGCTACGCTGACCTCCACGCTGTTAGCGCATGCGCATTCAGCCAGTCATTTCTTCACATATATTTCTTACTGTACATAAACCCGATACTCCGATAAGGCCTCTTGTCACCTTTACAACCGCCCCCGCATACAAGCTATCTAAATATTTACGATACTATGGGAAGAATTAGTTTTTACAAACAACCATTGCATAATAAATAGTTCGGACCTTATTGACAAGATAAAATCAGTTCAAACCAATAACAGATATAAACTAGCTTCTTTTAACATAGTTAACCTATATACCAGTACCACAACAATTAATGAAACCGTTAACATCGTTCACGAAAACCTGAAGAAAAAAAAACTTTACCCTCTCATCCCAAGCTATAAACGAATTTATTAATTTAATAAAATATGTTCTTGGACAAAACTGTTTTGTGCCGACTATTTCTCGCAGAAAGATGGTCTAGCTATGGGATACCCTCTCTCAGGTATACTTTCGGAAGTATTCTTGAACCACGTAGAAAATAAATATCTCTGGTCTGTCCTTAACCATTATCATTTTCTATTATATATATGCGAATGGTACCATCGTATTATATGACGGTAATGACATGCAGCTACAACTCTTGAAGAACTACCTCAAAAACAAACACCCCAACCTAAAATTCACCCTAGAAATAGATCATGACAGAAAACTTTCTAGACTTAATTTTAATAAAAAGCAACTATCAACTTAACTTTAATATATACAGCAAACCAAAAACTGCAAACCAAACAATTCACGCTACATTCCATTATCCATATCCCTCCCCCACACAAAAAAAAAACATCAGTGTACAATAGCTTAGTCCACCGCCTTCTTTCCATTCCTCTGAAACAATCCCACTACGACCTTGAGATGAATGTTATAAAACCTACAGCTCGATCTGTCCAATGGATACGACACCTCCATGATTGACAACCAAGCAAAACACATAAAGAATAGAACAACTAAAAAACCAAAGAAAAACCCGTCTTACATCTCTGTTAAATATGGGACCCTGCTGAACAACTCCTTAAAGCAACGAGATGTCAAAAAATAATGTCACCACTTTCAAAACGTCCTTTATTGAACAGACCTACTGATAAAAAGCTAGGCTCAACACATAAATGGGAATCTACTAACTATCATGTTATTATATTATAGGTCAAACAGGACATCCTTATATAAAAAGATTTTAGGAACACCTACCAAACAGAAGCCAGGGAACTGTAGTTTCTAATTTCGCGGAACACGTAATAAATAACGACTATAGATATACAGATTGTTTCCCAAACATGGTCATATTATTATAAGTATACAAGAAAGGCTGCTCATGGGAAGAGTTTGCTATTTACGAAGACGCAAAACCAGGTTAAAAGACAAGGTTTCCTTTGCGACGAATATTGTGTTCCACACTTTAATCAAATTGCAAGATTATTAACGCTTCTCAACCCTATAGTGACTAAAACGTAAGGGAAGGGTTAGATTCCAAACCTCGTCAAGGCAGTCGTATTAAACGTTTTACCGTGACCGGTCAGCGTGATTAGGCCTAATCCATGTTTTTTAAAAGTATTTTAATGTGTTTCGTATTGTGTTTTTGTGAATTTCGTTTTGTGTGATTACTTCTAATGTATTTGACGACCTGATGAAGGGATTTATTTTATTTTCTGTCTGATCGGAAAATTGGTTTGATGATGGGTACTTAGGTTACACGAAACCGCGGTAATAACCAAGTGATTTTAGGATTCAAGGCAAGACAAAAAGCAGGAATTGTACCTAGTAAATTAATTGATGGAAACACAATACGTTCGAAAATAGCACGAAGTAAAAACAAAGTGAATTTAATTTATATGGGAGACGAAAACGAATAAGTAGTTCCTGTTTATACTTTCATTAATTAAAACTCCCAGAAGTATTTTAGAATCCTTACGTTTAACAATCTCTGAATAATCAATAGGAATTTTAAATGTTTAGAAATGTTTAAATTTCAATTTAGTTGTATTTCATTTTAAAACGTTTACCAAAACCCAATTTTCCTTCGTATAATGATATCGCGTGTTCTTCTAAACCTACAAAACTTTTAGAACAATCTGCTACCTTCCTAACATTAGAAAGCAGGTACGGTAATTTACACAGATTAAAAACAGCAGACGACTCAATTATGAACCTTGGGAAGCTCATGAATTGTTGTACCGAGTGGTGTTGTACCGAATAAGATGCACTTGTTCGTTATAGGCCTACTACTCGGTACCTCTCACGTTCTTTACAGCCCGAAATGGCACCGTAGTCAGAGCATTCTTACATAACTAATCTTTAGAGAGAAATACGATTTTTATGGCAGCAAAAATTTGTTAAATCATTAAAATAAATAATAATATGGAACTAAACTACTATGTGTGTTTGCCTTTTATATTATAAACATTTAACCGACACTTTGTAGCTTAAAATTGTCTAGGGAATACAAAACTGGGACCGAGATTGTCTAGGCGAAGCAAGGGTGATTACATACCGACACTAAATATTGACATACATGGGTCGAAATTCGGTCACAAAAACATGTTTTCTATAGGTTTTTAGTACAGTAACTATATAATATGAAATGGGTATAAACCCATATAATAGATGTATTAAGTCTTTTAGGGGTGATTAGTTTCTTACAAAATGAGTTAGGCCATTCATGAACTAATGGGCTGTTGATGGAATGAATGTAGTTGCCGCAGTTGTTTTGAATGAGTGGAGGGGGGTGAGTAAACAGAGCCAAGACGGTAACATGACGTCACCGTGCTAGCAGACAATAACAGTGCCAGCTGATTGTTGGCGCCAAATGACACTTCGTTAGCAGCTTTACTGCTTACAATAATAATATTGGTGCGAAAGCTCAGTATGGTTTCTGTAGTGGACTAATTTAAATATTGTAATGTTGGTATATGCATTTGCAATTGTTTCGAAATTTTCGCCACAAAAAATATTTGAGTTGATACAAATTGTACAGGTTGGCTTACTTTGTTTGAAATGTTATAAACATGTTTATTTTTATTTCTAAAGTCATAAAACTTTTGAGTTTTTGTAACATTTTTAGTTTTTTTCTTACTAAATTACATTACATTATTGTTAGTCTTAAATTCATGCATACTCCTTAAGAACGAGTTGTACTCCTTGAAGGGAATTTAAGAACGGTCATACACAACTTGCAGAGAATTTAATTGTGAAGCTATTTAAAATAGGCCAATAAAAAAAATAAACGACAATACGAGAAAAAACTTTAAAAATACGTTTTTCGTTAAAACAAAATACAGTGGACAATAAATGGTAACATTTTTGAAATGTAAATTTAATTTAAATTACGTTACAAAAGTGTTGGGATTTAATATCTACTAGGCCTATATTTTGTTTTAATGAAAAAAAAATTATTTTAGTTTGTGTTTGTTATTGATTGGCCAATTTACATAATTATCCTCAAAATAAATTATCTACAAGTTGAGACTAGTAAGTCTATGGGTTTATACCCTTTCCACTAAGTTAATGTATTAAAAATCTAAAGAAAACATGTTTTTTTAAACCGAGTTTACCGATGTCTAAAAAATTACTGTAGTTACAGATCTGGGACCTTTTTTATTCAACTAGTCTGATAATTTTACATAAAATAAATTAAATTTTGCACCTTAATTATCGCCCTACATATTTTAGTAAGGCTTCCCTTTTGCGTCGAATCTGAAACAGGCGAAATCTTTCACCAGCTATTACTTTCTAGCGACGCATTTCCAGACCTATGTTTATATTTATGGAGTTTTCCATTAGTTTTGCTAGTGGAATCAGCCCTGAAAGTGCTCGCTACATTATACGAATCACACAGATTACATACAACATCTTGACATAAAATTGCAAAACTTTTCTCGTTATTTCGAAGATTACATTGAAACATAATCCTTCATTTTTTAAGTATTGGAAAATGAACCAGAATGTGGTTAAGAACTGAAATACCTTGTGTGCTGAAAATATTGTTTTAGATTAACCAATGACTCAGCATATTTGCTAGGGCATAGATGAAAGATAATATCCCTCCCAATCCCTCCCACTTTTAATCTTTTATCAATTAGGAACATGTACACAAATAACTAGCCTATAAATACTTTCAATAGCGAGGCAGGCTAGTCAGTGTGAAAGCGTCAGTTCAAGGATTAAGTGTTCGTTGCTACACTATAATCAAGAGATAAGGTAATCAACTGACAATAACATTTTATGTATTGCTTATTTAATTATGTTTTCATTAAAATATTGCTGTTCACCTTTTGTAACAATGAATAAAATTCATGTTATAAAGTAAATACTGTAGTTTTTTAACTGAAATAAACGGTACCAGGAACTGGCACATACTTTCTCACAAATACATTTAAATTACTAAACAGATTCACTGTGACTTGTAGGGTGGTGTAGGAGAGTTTTTTTATTAAAGTTGGAGATTAACTAATAAATATTATTATTATTATTATTATCTAGAGAGAAAACTATTCGATCGATTTCGAAAAAATTTGCACCAAACACGTCAATTAGGTCTTCATAGATGCACGTAAAATGGTTTTGAATTTTTTTTTAAAACAACCCGCTTTATGGCCAAAAAAACCCCAAAAAACAGTTATTATTATTATTATTAGCTAAACGAGAATTTTTAGAAAGATGCGGGTTTCTGTATATGGTAGGGCACATTAAATCCTACAAATAAGCCAAATTTTATCAAAATCGTTAGAGCTGTTTTTTAATAAAAAAATAATAACTGATTTTTTTGGGTTTTTTTGGCCAAAAAGGGGTTGTTTTTCAAAATTGTTCAAAACCCTTTTTTGTTCATCTATACAGGCGTACTGTACATGTCTGGTGCAAATTTGGTTGAAATCGATCGAATAGTTTTCTCTCTAGCTTTGTATACTTTTATTAAAGTAGGCGATTAACTAATAAATATTATTATTATTAGCTAGAGAGAAAAATATTCGATCGATTTCGAGCAAATTTGCACCAAACACGTCAATTAGGTCTTTATAGATGCACATAAAAAGGTTTTGAAAAATTTTGAAAAACAACCCCCTTTATGGCCAAAAAAACCCCCAAAATCAGTTATTATTATTATTATTAGCTAAACGAGAATTTTTAGAAAGATGCGGGTTTTTGTATATGGTAGGTCACATTAAAGGCTACAAATAAGCCAAATTTTATCAAAATCGTTAGAGCCGTTTTTTTATAAAAAAATAATAACTGATTTTTTGGCCAAAAAGGGGGTTGTTTTTCAAAATTGTTCAAAACCCTTTTTCGTGCATCTATACAGGCGTACTGGACATGTCTGGTGCAAATTTGGTTGAAATCGATCGAATAGTTTTCTCTCTAGCTTTGTATACATACAGACATACAGACATACATACAGACATACAGACAGACATTTTGTAAAAACCACTTTTTTGGACTCAGGGGGTCCCAAAACGGATATTTCCACAAAAATCTCAACATCGTTTTTTTTTGCGATCACTATACTTTCTCTATACTATAGTATAGTGAGAAAGTAAAATGTTATCGAATAATATAAAATTCCGCTCAATATTAATCAATGTGCAAAAATAAATGTTTAAAAAAATGTGTAGCGCACGGGAGGAGAAGGGAAATTTAAGAAAACTGAGTGAAATTAGCCAAAGAGAACGGGATAATTAAGTTGCGTAAATAAATAGATGTATTGCGTTTGCAATTTTGTTTTTGATTTGAGTACTTCGATTGTATAAATCAACTTGTTTGAAATCTAATAATATTTTTGTTTGTATAATTTAATTCGGCTAGTAAACAAATAATTAATTTGAGACGTGTATCACTGATTAAACATTTCTAAAACACATTGTAAAGACTTAACAAACACTCGAAACATTTAAAACACTTTAATTTAAATGTTAATTGAGTCATTGTATTTGAGTTGTATTATTGTACGGTACTTTAGTGTATTTGATCTGTGATGCCTATGTTACACTGATAAGAATAAGTAAAAAAACCCAACGCAAAAGCCAACTCAAAAGATGTTTTATCAGTAAGTAATCATTTAAGAGTTTATTAAAAAATAAAAGCGCGCCAAACGTTTTAAAACTAAAACACACAATTTCCAGCTTAGTTTCATAACACACGACTACTAATGTTAATATATTCTTTGTAAGATTTATGGATTTTATAAATTATGATCGCTTTTACAGTTGTTGATAAATATACAGGGTGTGTTTTAAATGTCCCCCCCCCCCATTTTTTCCGCATTTCTTAAGATATCGACTCCCAACCACCGCCGAACATCATTGATTAGTTTATACTTTCTTTTGATGAGGTTCACATTTTTGGCCGCCATCTTGGATCCGCCATATTGGAATGAACTTATCGGTTTTTAATTATCTGCTTTCGTTGAGATATTAACAATTTTATAAAAAATTGAAATTTTAAAGATCCCTTGTTTTATTCAATTTAAAAAAATATCGACCCTTTATCATCAGATATCACAGTTTGGTAGTAGCTTATAGATTTTTATTAAGTTATAAATGTTTACTGCCATCTTCAGTTTCGCAGAGAAAAGTTGTTAATACACTGAAATCAAACAAATTTACTAAAGATGGCAGTACAAATTTAAAACCTAATAAAAATCTATAAGCTACTACCAAACTGTGATATCTGATGATAAAGGGTCGATATTAAAAAAAAATAATAATAAAACAAGGGATTTTTGAAAATTTAGTTTTTTTACAAAATTGTTAATATCTCAAGAACTAAAGCAGATAATTAAAAACCGATTGCGGCATCGTGTTCTACGGAAAAAAATAGTTTGAAATGATGGGTCACAACCTTACCTTTACATTTAAAAAATAAAAGTTCATTCCAATATGGCGGATCCAAGATGGCGGACAAAAATGTGAACCTCATCAAAAGAAAGTATAAACTAATCAATGATGTTCGGCGGTGGTTTTGAGTCGATATCTTAAGAAATGCGAAAAAAATTAGGGGGGGGGGTGCATTTAAAACTCACCCTGTATAAATAAATTCTTCTTTTTTTTTTTTGTAGTCGAAACAATTCATCTTTGTTATGTAGAAAAACTACTGCGCCGATCGCAGTCGGCTTCCTCAGGTGTAGGACTCAATACTTAAATGAAATATATTACAACGCTAAACACCACGAAAAACACAACACGATATGCATTATAAAATTATCCGCGGTTTGGTCTTCTTTAAGGGGATGCGGAATACTACCCCCCGGAAAACTACCCCCCCCAGCAGGTTCCTACAATTATACTGTTATCGGCAACATACTGTGACTAAACAGTTTAGGTTAGTCCTCTAGTTTTTTTTTTATTCTAATTATATCGAAACTTGAGTGTGCGTGACTGGAAAACTGCCCCCCCGATCTCTGACGTCAAAATGACGTAGGAACCTGCTTGGGGGGGTAGTTTTCCGGGGGGTAGTATTCCGGCGACCCTTCTTTAAATGTTTTGATGAACTTAAATGGGTGTGGCCTCACAGTCTTTCGTGTAATCTACTTCCAAGCGGAGTCTGAAGTGCAGGTAGGTTGTTGACTAATTGTTGTTGGAGATTGGCGAGGTCTTGTGTTTGCTTTGGGGTTGGCTGCACAGTTCAACTTTTCATTCGAATTTTCTACGTAAATAAGACGAATTGCAATAACAGGTGTTTATTTTTACGTACTAATGTTAATATTCCCACTCCGCCATTCGACCTTGTACGTAGGAAGTGCGTCTCCAAATCATTAGTCATTTACATCAGTGTTACCAGTGTTGCTGCTTGGAAGACGTAGCTTTTAAACAAGTTCTGAAACTTATCAAGGTAACACTTTGTTTACATTATTTATATTTTAATTTAAACTGAACAGTAATTCAGTTAATTCCTAATGATAACTATCTGTGAAAGGAAAATATTTCACCATCCTTATATTATTATTTCTCAAATGTGTTTTTGTTGTCGCTAAGCGATATCTCCCTTAATGCATCATCGAAATTATTTGGTCAAGCATTATTTTAATTAAAGTTATGTTCCCCGCTATTGACGAAAAATAGACAAACAGCTTAAATTCGTGTTTCCGTTACAAAAATTGATTGAACAAACTTTTATATTATACAGTACTACATATGGTAACTACCACTGACTAGATAGAGACAATGTGGCCAAGTGAGGTCTTGTTTCCTATTGGTCAAGATGTCGGCAGCCATGTTTTTCCTAAATTCGTATCTGTTTACATTAAATTCATTCACGTTCACTTAGTGTAAAAGCGAATTTACCGATTTTTTAACAGATATTTGTTAGTTTTTACTTTAAAATAAACGTAATAGTTATTTTAAAGCGATTTGTGTTGAAGTATGTGATATTGCACCTAATTAATAAGGAAATGACAGCAGATTAGGCTACTCCCACCACTCTACGGAATCGTTTCAGCGCGCATATTTCAGAAGTAAGTACATACCAAAAGTCTTTTATTTACAACATTTAAAAAAGTTCATAACATAGGCTATTCCTTTTTATCAATAGAAAAGATAAATGCAATAAATATTAGTATTACGCAATTTTAAGAACTGTTTTTGGCCCAAACCTATAATTTCGTCCGTGTTAGCCCTACAGAACGTTTGTTTATAGTTTTCTAATTAAATTGTCATCGTTATTTTTCTTTCTTTTAGTCTTGGTGAAGGTACAATCTAAAGCAAGAATCACATTAATAAGTAGGCCTAACTGAAATAATGAGGGAAATTAATAATGAAACCTGTTTTTCGGCTTTGAATAACTTAAACTTGAAAATCTTGAATTGCCTAACCTCAATATCAAATAATTGTAATTTCGATGTTAAATTGTTGTTAGAGACATTAATTTTATTATTAGCTTTCAATTGAAATAGAAATAAATTAGTTAGTTAGGAAAGTTTGAATTGCTTCGCTTATTAAAAAAAAATCAGATGGAAATAAATGCATTGTAAAAATCTGAAAGTGTAACTTTGAAAATATTTAATTTTGTAAAATTTATTCATTGATAAAAAAAGGCTAATTAACAACAGGATAATAATTAAAAGACAATTGGTTTAGTTTTATACTGTTGCTAAGTTTATATGTAGCTGTGATTGTAAAATATTTTGTTAGAATGTAGCCTACTATGATCCTGTTCTGTGAAAATATTATCTCAGAAAACTTTTAATTTTTAAAACGAAAATGTCTATAAGTTGAGAATTAAATTTAATTAAAAACAATTTCATTATGACCAGTCAAATAATTTTTCAGATAGCTACAAATTATTGAAAATTTGGTTCCTTGAAAATAATACAAAACCTTAACTTTTATTCAAATAAACCGCATAAATAATGTAATTGAACTTCAAAATGTTTTTTTTAACGTAGAATTGAACAAAGAAAATAATAGTGCAACTTGTTTTGATATAGCTTTATTAGTTTGTAATTAACGTCAGTAGGCTACTCAACTATCGGCATAGGCTAGTAAAAAATGTGATAGTAGGCTAAATTATTATTTTTATAGGTTATTTAATTTTAAACAACTTATCTGCTTTCTAACTACTTTTTAACATTTTAAAAAGTTGTTTACGAGGCCTTTATGAAATAAAACAAAAGGTTTTATAAATATTTTGAAAATAAATTACATTATACTTTATGGCAGATAACATTACTTTTAGGAAAAACATGGCGGCCGCTTTCATGTGGCCACACTGTCTCTATCTAGTCACTGTAATGGTTACTAATCTGAGGCGCCATCTATTAACAATCTGTTTAATTAACATGACAGCTGTTAGATTGTTTACATTTTATATGCAAGTATAATCTAACACGTAGATCAATCAAATTAAATCAACGTAAAGCGTTATACATTTTTATTTATAAACCAACGTAAATAAAAAAACGTAATTAACTAAATTAAATCAACGTAATAAATCAATTAAGTGTAGGCCTACTCCTAACTTGCGAAATATTCGCACGGGTCAGATAGTAATGTCGTAGTATTTACAAAATAATTATGTTTGTCCTACGTCCAAAGTTTGACCCTCTTGTACATTTCGTATTAATTTTACTTCTTATTTTTTGATCCAATTCAAACTAATTTTGAATAATTAGAAATATCTTTAAGTGCAGACCTGTATTCGAACAAAATTTCCCAAAGTGTAATTTTTGCAGGGAAACGTACAGAAAAAGAGAAATATTTCCAAGTTATTTATTTTGGAAGAACAGCTGATCTTCAAAACATAAAAATATGACGATTATGTGGCTTTACACTTCATGTAGTAATATAAAAGATACAATTCAGTTTATAAGTCCTTTCTACTCTCACTGATATTAAACAAACATTTACATCAGAAGTCAAAGTCTTGAAAAATGAGGCGTTGATTGCACAAAGTGGCTTAACCAACGTAAATATGTATTTCAGGCAGGGCCACTAATTTATTCATAAACCAACAACAACCTATTGAAATGAATAATTCACTCTCGCTTTTTAATTGGCCTCTAAATTTAGTTCTCACTAACACTATTTATACAGATTCAAGTTAGTTAAAAATTAAAAATCAAGCAAACTTGTTACGATTACTCCTAGATGGTGCTGATGTAGTTTTGCTTTACATTTAATAATTTACAGAGTTAGGTTAATCTTACAAGAGAAAGTAAAATATCTGAAGAATTGTTATTTTATCAGATTTATCTAGGATAAACCTTAGTTGAGTTATACATAATAATGGTTAAAGAATAAGACGGCGGAATTAAAGCAAATGGTGCTCGACTCGCTTCAAAGATGACGTGATATGAGTAGTTACCTGGTCTCCGGCTTGGGATGTTTAGCATAATTTTGCTACATTATTTCTATACAAATTTAAAATTATTTATAGAAAAAAATGCATTACAAATAGTACAAATTTAACATTTTTCAAAAACTTTAAGCTTAATTATTTCAATATTATGTTGTTGGGGTTAGGCATCTTGTGCACTGAACTCCTTAAGTTAGATTTATAATTGGTTTGTTATTAGTTTTCATGATACTAATTTTATTCAACTACTTTAGGTGATTAAAAACGTATTTAACATTTATTTTAGCACATACAAAAGATTAAATACGTTAAACATAAGTTAAATATCAAGCAAACATATTTTAATAATAAAGTAAACATTTAAAATAATCTTACCTTTTATCCGTCGTGTGACTTCGTTCAGCTTATGTTTATGACACGTTTCGAAATATACGCTTCATCATCAGATTTTAAAAACGTTAAAATGTTCACATTACATATAACACAAAAACATTCAACTCACAGCACACAACTGTGACATGTAATCCGAGTAGGCGTCTACTTCGTTTCACGGTCGTACGACTACTGACTAAATCCCGTGTTTAGTTTATGAGCGTCAGACATTCTTACCGCCGAATCGTACAATATGTTGAATTAAACTGTAGCTAATTGGTTGTTGTTGTGTTTAAAGGCTCTGTACATCTCGAATTCCTCTATAGCGTTTACCAAAGAAAATCATAGACGTAAACAAATCAAATTACTCTCGTCATTTAATAGACATAAATCATCAATTTACCGATTTTTATAACAACTTTGAACCCATTCATATTTGCGTGAGTTGTAGATATAAGTTACGTCTAGTATTGAGACGTTTAGATTTTTTTTAAAACAAATAATTTATTTGTATTTATTTTAATAAAATTATCCTTTTTATTTATTATAAGCAATTTATTATACTTGTAAACTATTATTTATAAAAAATACGTAAACTACTAGTGAACATGTAGATATTCACGGAGCGAGCTTCTAACTACATACAACCATAGATCATGAATAATAAAAAAATAGGTTATCCAAATACAATGATACAACTAAGGAATAATGGCTCTGAGCCTCTACATCTAAAGAATACTTAGTAAGTATTACTTACTCAGCTAACTGTTCTACTCATATAGAACACCTTAACATTATTTATGTAAACTATACATTATTTGTGCATATAACTTCTCCATCCCTAAAAATAACTGCGGGGATATGCCGAGAACTCTGCTGAAGTCGTCTTCCTGGTATATCTCTATATAATGTATAATATAATAATAATTACAATGAAATACAATATTATTGTCCATATACTAAAGTTTGTGAACTATCATTTTGTTCAGTTTTGAGATTTTATTTAAATTTATTTGGTTTAAGCCCAGATTATGTAAGTTGATGGAAAATTCCGGCTGCTGTCTACCTGTAACATAAAGTCTGTATTACTCTGTACCCTACAACTCTAAGCCACAATTGGTTTAGTTTTACGGCCAGTAGGTTACAAAATCATAAATTTGACTACTTAAAAATTGTTATTGACATTTTATTTGAATTAGCACGATCGTAATAACATATATAATTTCAGAAATTCTAGTAGTGATTTCAAACGTTTGCAAAACACAAAGAAACTAAA
>JAGFPH010003594.1:129081-145458 GCA_018207615.1 Philaenus spumarius | reverse complement strand
AACTATGCTGCCACTATACGAAGTACTTTAACACTTGTCACACCACCCTGTATTTTATATAGAATACAAATAACTTGAACCTTCCGTTTATTATGAAACCGTACTGCAAGCTCTACTTATAAGTTAAAGTTAATTATGTTATAAAGGCATTAGCAATGAGTTATATATATTAAAACACATTTCTAATTTCACGCTCAAGTGGGGCAGATAGAGGAAGCAGAGCTGCCGTACATTCAGGAGCTTCCTGGCAAACTTGTGTAATTTATTGTTGGGGTACGTACAAGGGTTGCTGATTTATAGTGGCTGGTTATAAAAGTTAATCCTTTCATAAGCCAGAAATAATATCTCTGTTTGATAAGTTTATATTTTCTGGTTTGTCTGGCCTTGTATTTAGGGTGTATTATACACGAGGACTGTTACTAGAGCGGGCATTTTTAAACTTTTGTGACACTTTTAGATATAAACTATAAAACGTAATCTTTTTTAAAAGAACCAACCGATTGGTATTATTATTTTGAATTTTCCGCTTACAAACTTCCTCAGCAAGGGTTATTTAATTAAATTACAAGTGAAAAAACATGGACCAGACCAGGATTAGAACCCGGGACCTTTACGATTCCGTCGTAATGCCCTACCGACTGACCTACCCTGATTCCTTCGAGATAATATTTTCAGATATTATTATTTAAAATAGAAATAAATAACAACATTACTGTAAGCTGCAAAACAAGAATTGAGATTGTTTTCAATGTCGTATACACAAGGTAGGCTATTTAGTATTTTAATTCAATAGTTGCAGCAAAACCGTACAAGTGAGATAACATTGATCAATATCAGGAAGGAATCAGGGTAGCTCAGATGGTATAGCATTACGACGGAATCGTAAAGGTCCCGGGTTCAAATCCCCCGGTCTTGGTCCATGTTTTTTTTACTTGTAATTTAATTGATTGGTATTTTGTAAACTACAAACCTGACTGCAAATCTTAAAAAATGGAACCTTCTAATTTTTTAGACATAAAATATACATAGTTAAAATATTTGTAAATTCAAAATTTATTTTAAACACCCCTTATTTATTGGAGACTTCGGCCTTTTCAAATAATTTTAAAACTTCTTGTTCTTAATGTGTTTTTTTTATATGACAACCGTTCAAAAGTTGGAGGTACATTTTAAAAACGCCCTGTAATTGTGTTTTTTAACCTGTAGGGGTTGCTTTTGGTTCAATTGTGTATTTCTTTTGTTCGTTTTAAAAATAGTTTGTTTCAATACATTTATTCTATTCTATACTAGAATATTGTTGTGTGCAAACGATTTGAACCTATGAAAACGCTATTAACACTAATAAAGCATTGTTTAAACAATCAAACCATGTTAATTTTGTAAAACCATTGTTGTTACAGAGTAGTTACTAGACAAAACTATAAATTTGTCACGCATGGAAAAATTAAATTGGATTATTGCTTAGTTACTGTGGAAATAAAATTATTATTTATTAGGGGAAACTCCTGAGTGCTTCGCACCCCAACTCCGTTGGAAACTTTATACACCTTCTTTATAATAAAGGTGTAAGATTAATAATAACCCCAAAACTAAAATGGTGGAAATAATGTTAAATGTTCAATCAAATTGTTTCATATATTTTATAACAGCTGTTATAATAAAGGTTAAAAGATCTAGCAAAGGCTTCTACACTTGAATAAAAACTGAACCTAAAAGTTAGAAATACAAATAATATTGTCTCAAAGTATTAAATCAAGTGTTAATGAAAATATTGTAGAAAACAGCTGTTTTATCATTTATTTTATTTAATTGGTATTTATGGTAATACATTTAAATACATGTGTTGGTTCAACAGTCTAGGCCTAACCTAAGAATTTTTTCCTAATACTAAGTTTAAAAATATTGAAATAAATAATGAGTTTATCAAAATGATTTATAGCCTATGTTACAAAGGAATAGTGTAGCTTTCTATTAGTCAAACTATTTTTTCAATCGGTGCAGTAGTTCCAGAGATTACCCCCCCCCCCCCACCCACACACACATACAAAGAAACAGATTTTACCTCTTTATAATATTAGTATAGATGAGCTATAACTAACTAGTGCAGTGGCGGCGATTTTAACCTTTCATTAATAATATACAATAACATTTACTAATGTTGGATCTTCAGTTAATATACTTAAGTCCAGGAAAATAGTAATTATTGCTGTTATATTATATATTTACAAAACGAATGCAAAACTACGGTAAAATAAATAATACGGCGAAACAAATATACGCGAACGTAGCTAATTGCACTTATTTCCCTTTCTTCGGGTTCTTTACGGAGACACTTCTATTGTGTCGTGGATTTATTCCCTTTTGTTTCCCTACAAAAGCTTTGGGGAAAGTACGTAGAGAGACCCGAGTGGAGCGGAGCGTCCAGGGTTTAGGATGGCGTGTTGTGGTAGAGCGTTCAGTTCAATCCATTTTGTCTATTGAGCGTTGTACACAATGAGTTTTGAAGGAATAACAGCTGGTTTCTGGTCGAAACCGGAAATATGGTTGTCTGTCCCTCTTTGAACATCTTGCACTCGATACGTTAGTGTCAAACCATAACCCGGCAGCTACTGTTGCTCGTAGTGGTCCAGCATACTGATGTAACCAGCCCTGTCGTTTACCAATACATGTTTAGACATTGATCCAATAAAGCGTTAAACAGCTGATTTGCATTGTTACGTCACAGCTTGTCAATGCAGCTGTTTGGTACGCTAAAGGTTAAATGTCACAGTTTATACTAGAGTACTTACGTCAAGCAGTCTTGTAGTTTGTATTTATTGTTAAGTTGCGCTGTTTCGGTATTACATAATACCATCATCTGATGGCAAAACATTCACGTACAAAAATTAGTACTCATTACACAGAAATAAATTAAAATACAAATTTGGTACTACAGTACATTTCGAAAGTATTGCAAAGTTAATAATTTGATTATGTGGCCACATCCACTCACTGAAACACTCACTGGCTACCTCACTGACCGGTTAGAACTCACTAGTTTTGACATTCTTGTCCTAGAGTATTATATAGGCAGTTGGTTTTGGAACTATTGTTCGTAAATTTGATACTCTTCCAGTATGTCCACGGTTCTGCCTTTATTTAGAACGTGAATGATTTCTAGATTTTTTTCTAATGTCTTCGTATGTATGGTCATAGCCTATTTAGGTGTTCGCCATAATTGGAGCTGATTTTTGATTTGCTATTACGAGGCAAATGCTCTTTGAATCTGTTTCAAAACTCATTCCCGTTTTTTTTTACAATCGCCACAGTGTAGCTTATTTGCAAAACACTTTATCCTATTTTTCTAAAATGGTTACAAGTGCGACCTTCAAGGTATTTTTTTAAAAGAAAATGTGATTTAAAATAGCACACCAAGTGCAAAAACCATTTAAATTCATTTGCAAAAGAATCTAAAACGCAAAGACCAAGTTAAAAAATTTAACCAATTAAGAGACATTTTGAATGAAAATAATTTGAAACAGAGTAAATGGTCGTAGCCTGTTTGATTTTCTATCAAATAGTATTACTATTAAAATTATGTATAAGTTTAACACGTTCACTGCTACGCAAATTTCGTTTTCCTATGCTAGGAGCTGACCTTTCACTTTTTCACATTTATAATATAGATGAGTAGAAATTACTTTATTTTTTTATTTTTGAACCTTTTTACGTAACAATCACTAATATTTTAAAGCGAACATAGGCATAGGATTGGCGTGCGAAGTACGCAATGCATTGTGTATTGAAAATACTACCAATACGGGTGTTGGCGTGCGATGCACACAATGCACTGTGCGTCAGCCGCTTCTTATAGGAACAATGCGTAGCCCTGTACCCCTGTATTTTGACCATTTTCAACCCTTAAAATCAATATTTGCTAAATCCTTTCGTAGTGCTTTTCTACATAATGAAGTCACAGTCGTACAGATGGGAGGGGGGTTTGGGGCTATACCCCCTCCCTCACTTTGTTAATATTAAAATTAGCTCTTAATAGTAAGTTGTTTCAACTCCTATGTAAATGTTAAGCTACAATAAATTATCAATATATTGCTGACATTAGCTTTGGTTGAATTTATTAGAGCATACCCATTTTCCGGAAAAATAAACTTTCGCGGTTTATTTACCGCTGACGGTAGCTGTTAGCCACTCGCTGCCACTACAATCGACGGATTTTCCACCGTCTCCGCCGAAACAGTGGCGAACGTGGCCAAATGCACGACAAATATCCTTATTTTAGTATTTTTTGTACCATTACTAAATAATTGACAAATGTTTCTTCTAGTTCATCAAATCAGGAAACACAGTGTATAATGCTCCAAATAGTTCTCTTCTTTTATTTATTGATTGGATGAACCCAAATAAATAAATGTCCGATTGCTTCCTTTTCGATCGGCGACGGAATAACAATAAAGCGAGAGTTCATACCAATAAAACATTAAAATAAATAATATATTGCATAACACACTTCGTGATTGATGAAGTTTAATGAATCTGAATGAGCTTTTAGACGGCTTTGGAAATTCTACCGCCCTGTGTGCACTCTTTAAATTTTATGAGCGGCGACTGTAACTAATCCTTAACCGACAAAATAACGCCGTTATGTTGCAAGCCTATAGGGTTAGAGACAGCGCACGGAAAGATTTGGCGGGGGATGAATCATGGTTGCTCTTCTAAATCACAATTAGAAGTGGAAAATTTACATACATAAAGTACTAAAGTACTTTTGAGAAGCCTAAACAAATACCATACCCCCTCCCCTCCCCCGGTCGTCCTGGGTACGGCTATGAATGAAGTTACCCTGAAAAAAGTTCCAGCTATCATAGTTTTGGCAGTACGTTGATTACGAACCAGTCAGTAAGTCAGGACTATATGTTGACTGTTGACATTGTCTTTTGACACATCAAAATGTTCTTATCGACAATAATATTTATCACTTTGGAATTTTGAACTTTTTAAATTTAGTTTACCGAACGTTCGTAATTTTGTTTGATTAGTAAAAAAACATTGTAATTTTGGAAATGTTTAACTATTTTAAATAAAAACTTTGTAAAAAAAATTACTCGTGATGTATTTTACAGGTGCACGAAACACTTGACTATATTTATTTTTATTTTCAAAATAGGCAGTTCACACAACTTGGAACCGGCCAACCTTACAAAAACTGTTCACATAGATGTATTTTTTTCGAGTTATAAAACATCGAATTTTTTGTAGCTGTACAGAACATCCAAATTTATATTATTATTTTACAAAAATAAATGACTAAATAAATTTACCGGATTTCGTAAAAGTAAATCCCTAAAAACTTAAAAATGGCAACTGACCCTTTGTGTTTCTTGATAAATTTGAACCATTGTTGTAAAAATTTCCATTTTTTTTTTTGTACAAAGCAAAATGGTAAATATCCGGGAAACTGCGCTTGGTTGGACATAAGTTTTTAGAAAAACAAATTGAAATGAGCCACCTTGTATACACTAACTTTAAACTTTTTGTCGAATGTTTTATCTTGTAAACGATTTTTATTCCTAATCGATTAATCGTTGTATCAGGTAAACGTATACAAATAGTTTACTGATGGTTAGAGCGCTGGAGGGAGCAAATATAATGAATACACTTTCACCGAGTCAAAATAAAGTGCCCTTCGTATAAGCCTAGCGATAAAGTATGACTCGAAAGTTTTGTTGGAAAAGTTTAAAAGTTTTAAGATGTTCTGAAAATGTTTGATACAAAGGGTACAAACCTGAAACCGACAACCTGCTTGCCTTGTTCGAACTTTATACAGGATTTTATTTTTTTAATAAAACGTTAGAATGAAATACAGCTTACTCTCGAGACTTCGCTCGCAGATGTAATTACATAAATTAAAGGACTATCGGTTAGATATTGAGAGCTACTATTACACGCAATTTATTAGGCATGACCAACCCCAATAATTCGAACTACCGCTTGCGTTGCGTATTCATCACTTATACTTACATAATCAATAATACACATCTTAAACAAATTTGGATATTGCCAATCAAAGGAAACAATATAGTCTAATAGGTAGCATCAGATATTTGTTTTACAATACTGTAAGATTTGTATTTCCTTTTTTAATAATCGAAAAAACTGTTAGTCGTGAAAAATAATTACAACAACTGATTCTAAATTTACCAAGTTGGTTGCTTTGGCAATAAATGTAAATGCTTTCAATAAACGTGTTTTGGTTCGGTATGGGCCCAACTTAAACTTGTGTTGTTTTATAAGAAAATAGTCAAAGATCTTTGAATTGAATTATAATACAATAAGCATTTTACGTAGATTTTTGTTTGCTTTAATTTTGTCAACTGATTGTAAAACAGCGGTTATGAAAAATAATAAACTGGTTGTAAATTGGGTATGTTCTTTGCTATAGTAATGAATGTAAAAAAACATGAGTTCGATCCTAATCAGCTGTTTTATCTATAATAGGGCTTTGAGTGTACTCCCAATTTTCACCATTTTTAAGCTTTAAAATTTAAATTTGGCAAAATCCTTTCGTAGTGTACGTCTATGTCCCCGATAAGAATATACTGTTAAATTTTTGAAGTTTCATCTTACGTAGTTTTTGTTCTACGTTGATTCTATATCAGTCAGTCAGTCAGACATTGAATCAGGGCAAAGACGCTTATATGATATATAGACAGGTAGATTAGTAAGACTAGATTTATTTTAAATTAAAAGTATTTTTGTAAATATGTTGTGCTGGTTAAATTATGGATTATTGGGATATCAAAAGTTAAAATGTTTTGTGATTATAACAATCAAAAGTGTTATGTCGATAAGTATCACCAATTAGTCCTAAAAAACTAAATTGTAATAATTACATTATCTGTTGGTGTAAAGAATTTAGGTAAAAAAGCAAGCCTACGTGTTATCTTAAACAAATATAAATGCATTTAGTTTTTCAACAACCTTTAGTTACAGTTGGGTTCGAAGGTTTAGTTCAATACTACCCAAGTTTAGGAAATAAGAAAGGCCTATACACATACTCAAAGCTTCTGACACAAACTGCATTGTACGACTTATATTTTTAAAATAGCGTCAATTTGGAATGCTTTAAATATATAAATGTGACATTCTAACTGGTACAATTGCGGGTTGCAATAACAAGCAAAGAAGAAAACAACCCGACTGCTTGGCATCTAATTGCGTCTATTTACTTTGCTCCAGTTTACATAAAAAGGAAAATCAAACAAACAATGTCGCACTTGTGTTGTCTCCATCAAAGGTTAATGAGTAGGGGCCAAATAACTAATACTTAAGGCTTTTCTTTACCTTGAAGAAAACTCCCGAGTGTACAGTATCATTTCAATGCAAAAGGCCTGACTCAAGCCGCAAAATCGTTGAAACATGCATTCGTAATATCGTGTTTCGGATTCTATTTATACATTAATAATCTGGGAAACTACTTTAAGTTATTAAGAAGGCCTTATATTTTTTACGTGTTAGCTTAAAATATGGAAATTATTGCTTAAAACTACCAAAAAATGCGTTAAAAATAATCGATTTTTACTCATTTTAACTGTTGATTAAAAAGAGTTGCCGACGATTTCATTCAATTATGAGGTATAAGACAAAAGCACAAAGCCTTTAAGAACAATTTAAGATGTTTCACACCTTTTTAGTTTGAAAAACGGCGTCCGAAACACGGTAATACGAAGTGCATATTTTTGCTATTTTACGCAAGGTATAGAAGACCCTTAACGCTTCTATTGTGAAGAAACTGTTTATAATTAGTTAGTTTTTGTGAACTTGTGTTATGTTTATATTCTCATTGCGACTGCTTGTTTTGTGTAATTGGTTTTATCTGATTGAAAGAGTTGGCCTCTATTTTATCAAACTTCTTTCCTTGGTTGTAAGTGTTGCTGTTATAATAGTTGCGTTTGAATTACTGTAGTTGGAATATTACTATTTTTCCAATACCAAATAAGAAACGGACGGTGGCAAAATTGGTAATTTATCTGGACGAAACTTATAAGTATTTCCAATCCAAGTATCCAATAAAAGTAGTACTAAATTTCTGTTTCCTAAATTATTTGATGTACTAACATTATATTTCCTAAGAAATATTGTATACTAAAATTATTATTAGTAAGTTATGAAATCTACTAAAATTCATTTCCTAAGTTTTTTATGAACTATAATATTGCGTCCTAAGTAATTTTACACACTATTATGATTCCTAAGTTATGTTATGTACTGAGGTGTTGTTTTTTAAATTATATAATGTACTAAAATTATGTTTTCTAAGTTATTGAATACTAAATAAACGTATCCAAGTTATTTATGTACCTAAATTTATAAATACTAAATTGACCTTTCCAAGTTTTTGATGTACTAAAATTTTCTTTTATTGGCAATTTTATATACTAAATTTGTGTTTCCTAAGTTTTTTTATGTCCTAATATTCTGTGGCCTACATTATTTTATGTAGTAAGATTATGTTTCCCAAGTTATTTTATGTACTAAAGCACTGTTCCCAAATTATTTTGCGGAGTTGAATTTCGTCAAATGTTTTGCGATATTTTACACAACTTCCTTACCCTATTCGATTTACATGAATGCCTATGCCAATCAGGTGTATATTAACACGTTAAGGCCCAGACCTGAAACTGACAACGATTACCTTCAGCCCAAGCAAAACTCAAAATGTACCAAAAAACCCAAGTCGTTTTTTGTATGTAATTAACCTGAAAATAATACAAGGAACCATCCAAAG
The DNA here is from genome assembly GCA_018207615.1 of Philaenus spumarius. Taxonomy (NCBI): domain Eukaryota; kingdom Metazoa; phylum Arthropoda; class Insecta; order Hemiptera; family Aphrophoridae; genus Philaenus; species Philaenus spumarius. The sequence goes on along the minus strand of JAGFPH010003594.1, from coordinate 136,676 downwards.
TTAATTTTTGTAGATAATTTTGGAGTAATTATGTATTTTGTGGTGCATACACTTAACTGTACACATGGGCTAGGAGTGTAATTTGCACCTGTTTGTCCGTGTACACAAATTTGTACACAGTCAAAATTTTGTTTAAAACTATAGCATGCAAGCATGTATAAGGTAAAAGAGGTAAGTTAATAAACAATGAGATTAATAAAACAAAGGATAAACTAAAATAAGATTTATCTAGCAATTTTTAAATTTTCCTAGTGAAAAAAAACAATGATTACCAGTTATAAAATTTTAATCACTTTCAATTAAGAAAATACAAATTAATTATACATAAACGACAAAACTTTAAATTAGTAAAATCAAAAATAAATAATTTTTTATTTTTTTGTTGTTTTGTGTCTTTTGAAAAAAACATTCAATTTGATTGCTTTGGATGTTATTCTGCAAACAGGTTTATACAACCCCAAGGGGATTTTTGGACTCATTGGATCATTAACAAAGATGAAGACACTAAATAAAAGTCTCATTTCATTTCATATGACTCTAATAAAAATATTACATGTGTCCAATCAAGTGTACACACGGGCCGATTGGAATGTTTTCTGTGTACACTTAATTGTACACATGGGACTTAACGTGATAAACGTGTTAAAATAGTATGTTTGATGATGTTCGTTTGGTTTTTTAGTAGGCTGCTATTACTATACTATGCAACTGACAGTACGATATCAGTAAGCAGGTTTTATTTAAATATTTAAGAAAATTGCGTACTTGCCGGGAACCAGAGATCTTATATAATCAACTGGTGATTTCCTTTAAGTTTGGGAGGCGGAATATATCGCTTTGAAGAGTAAGGCCGGCCGCACACCAGAACGGACAAAACGGCTTTCGACAAAACGTTTTGTCGAAAGACGTTTTGACGTAATAGTTAACATGCGTTTAAATATGGATGCCGCACACCGACCATGTCTTGTCGAAAGACATCTTTCGACAAGAAAAGACGTCTCGACGTTCGACACTGGATTTATGTCTTTACTCAAGACAAAACTAACTGCTCATGCGTGAGTTGAATACGCAAATGATCACTGTCAACTGTTTTAGTTTGTATTATTATTTTCGAAATAGAAGTCGTTTGTTTATGACCTGTGGTGTTTTTGACGTCACGCGACCACTTGTGTTGTAATTACGTTCGATGTAAATATTATTTATAATCATCATTTTCCTTATTAATGTTTTTAAATACTGTTTTTGTCACTCGGGAACAATTGTATACAGTAAAGTAGGCCTACACTATTTTCAATTAGTGTTTTACAATTTTATTTGTAAACCATCTTGATCATTCCGAAACATTTGTAAATATTACTTATTTGGTGTACTTTATTTTCATTGAACTATTTTTATGTTTTAGATGGAACGTTTGTACATATTATGTATAATTACAGTTTTATATTTTTGTTTGAATACAGTATTGATTACGGAGAAACATTTGTAAATATTTATTTGGTGTACTGTATTTCAGTTTCATATGTTATGGATTTGCGGGAAGAAGAAAGGCTCTTAAGATATCTTAAAAGTGTTGTGTGCAAGTAAATACAATGTACTTTAAGTACTGTAATACAAACTATTAGGAAATTAAATATTTGTTTAGTATTCATAAACCACTTATAATTCTGTGCCGTACAAGTGTCTTACTTTACCGTTTTGTCAAAAGACAAATTGTCCTCCCCAGTGTTTTTTCAAAAGACAAAACGTCTTGTCTTGCGACAAGACGTTTTGTCGAAAGACGTTTTGTCCGTTCCGGTGTGCGGCCGGCCTAACTCATGTGAGTCTTATACAAATCCTAAGAACAATATGTGAGATAAAGGGCAAACAAACTGAAAACTAAAAAAACACTGCTATTTTATTGTGTAATATGCTTGTGACAAAGGTGTGCAATATCCAATAATCTGTTTGCATTTGCTGCGGGTAGAGTGTAGAGCCATGTGAGAGTTGGTGAGCGAAGCGAGCAAAGGGTGGTGCCCTTAATTACTAATATAAAATTATTGAATTAAAAGCTATGATTGAGTCACAGCTGATTGTTGAATTGTTTTTGTTATATAGGTTTAATTAGTTGACAGTTATACTGTAGTTAGTTAATTCTCACACTCTACACGTTAAAGCATTTACAAATAATTAGTTGTTTGTGTGAGCTAAGCGTTACAACATATATATCCAATCATTGAAACTTCAACTAAACCATTTTAATTATACGGTCAGGCAAACAATAAACAAATTGCCCATACTAAATTAATTGAAGCGTTAGTTTGAAATCCACGTGGACTCTTAGCATGCACAACAGTGAGCTTGTAATACGTTATCAACAAACACTGTTATTGGTTACGTTGATAGTTATAGTTATAAAGTAAACAGCTTTGTGCTTGAAGCTTATGTCCGTAGTAATAGCATCGGCACTAACCCCAGCCAACAGTGGGGCATGTTGAATTATTAGAGAATTTCCATGGGATAGACGAGCTGTTACAGTGACTTTCATAGAGGTCGTGAGTGATCAATGAGCACCGTTCATGATCCCCAGAACACGTTTTGGGGTGTCTTTAAAAATTGCATATATGTATTTTTGGGTTCGCACTCTAACGGCCGCATTTTGGATCCAATTTGGTTCAAATGTGGTACCCGCGTTGGTTGTCTAAATCGCTAGTAGGCTACAAGTTGGTTAGGAAAAAACTACAACCAGAAGCACGTTCATCCATGGGACATTTTTTATAGGGTTTTCGTACTAGAATGAAACATTTTCGGGGTTTTATCTATAGAAAATAAATATAGGATTTATTCTGCAAATTAACTGTTGTATAGTCCGTCTGAATCACGTAAAATACCATAGCAGAAGTAATTCCAAATACACGAGGGAGATTTTAATCTCAGCTTCAGATTCAAGGAGGACGGCCCGGATGCAACGCGTGAAGAGAGTTTTGCGCTAAATGCTGAACGAAGTGACGCAAGAGCCGCGGGTGGAGGCTGAGGTGCAAAAATATTCCGTTTATGTATTTTGTACACGCAGGCAGCTATTCAGCGCCTTCGTAGGTAGACACATTTCCCAAATATTTATGGACGTACACTCGCTTTTATAGCAGTTGATATACGGTAGGAAAGAAAGTATCCTTTATGTTAACACCAAACCACTTGCAAATATAAAAGTCCCATAGCGAAGTCTAAAAACAAAGTTGGAAAAGGAAGTTCTGCGAACAAAGTTTTCATTACTTACTTCATTTGAATATGTTTGGAATTTTTAGTAAAGAAGGGTCCGAGGGTTTGGTTTAAATATACTTTTCATAAACCTTGTTTTGTAAGACAAAGTCCGCCTTAGAAGTTTTAACTATATTTCAATCAATTGTGAATGAAAATTATGTTGTAAAGCAATTTCTGAACTTTGAAACACGTTGACTACAAAACAAAGACACTTCAAGACGGAAATGCATGAATATTACATCGTCGGAAGCTTAGCTCGAGTCTCTGGAGAGTCATATACACGCCAAGGTTAAAGATAAATTCAATATATGTATTGTATAGACTACTGCTCTGAAAACAGGGGAAAAAGTCTTATGTATTGGTCTTGGTATATCCAAAGCTGTTTATATTTATACAATAAAAATGTAAATACAAGATATGCTTTAAACAAATTAAAGCTGTTTTACACCGAAGTTGTTGGTTAGGATCATGTAATTAAAAGATAAAATTGCAACCCTTGTAAGATTGTAAGAATACTCGTTGTCTCTAAGGCCACCATAGTCGGTTGTATAAATAACAGTTATTTTAAATAACAGTTGGTACATAACGTAATCCCGCACATTTCCAATAAACAGAGCAAAACAAAACTTACTGTGTATTTTAGGGGCTAAAGTATGAAAACAAAAATATTAAATATATTATTTTTTTAATAATATAAGTACTTTTTTGGGATAGTATGAAAGGGCTTGAGGTAATGTAATTTTCAATTCAGTACATTGCCTCGAATTTGGATCTTACCCCATTACCCCATATTAGAGGTGCTTAGATATTATACAAGAGATACTAAGGTTTACTATAGATATTATATTGTTTTTTTATTTATGTATTAAATGTATTTTTGAACGAATACAAATTTATTTTTAGGAACGATACAATTGTATGTGCACCATACAAAAATGTGTCTTTACGACGTATTGAAACCTTTTATAAAATGAAGTAAAGATTTAACAAATGTGGCTGCAGTAGTCCGTAAGAAAAAATGCATTGCAATTAGTGACGGCATATTTTTATTTTTTTTTTTTTATCGAGGTGATAATAACCACTCACGTTTTTCGCCTTATAAATAAAATTAAATATCGATATGTCGTGTTTCCGAAATATGGCAAGTTCATGTGTCGATACCTACAAAATATAGGATTGAAAATATCTTTATTTCGTATTGTTTTAGGACTTTTATTAAAATTCGTTTTCTAACAATAGTTTTAAGAACTGAATAATTCATTTACAGTGACAGCTGATCATACATTTTATTGTTAATGTTAAATGCGTTCGTTCGTGTAGAAAATATGTTCAATATCAATCAAGCAAAAGATTCCAACGAACATTCGTCTGCACAATCTTTGTTGTTGATGAACTGCTGCATGTTGACAAACAGCCTTCAACGTGTGACAACGCGGTCATCAATTGAAGCAGGAAATATATTCATTTAACAATGTTTTATTGCGAAATATTCCTACTTATAAATGTTGTATTGTATGTATTCTTAGGAAATATTGAATGTGCATAGACGTGATAAAGCGTGTTACACTTGTATCGTAACAACGTACAGATAATTTAATGTATACGGAAATAAACCTTATTTTGAACAAGTAATCAATACACAAGTCAACAAAAAACAACGTTGACTAAAATATTGTAAAGGTTAAATGTCAATATTCACAAAAATAGTGTGTGATTTTTGGTGTTTTGATATGTTTGCCTATATCGATATTACCGATATAGCGGGATTCAAAGTATCGACAAAAATTATATCGATGTATTGTTGCCATCACTAATTGCAATTGTATAAATAACACGGGCAGCGTGGTTTTTACCGAATTCTAAGCATACTTCTTGTTGTCCAATTTCTAGTTGTACCAGGTATCACACATTATAAACTTACTAGACACCTGTATTTTTTTAATTGCAGCCTACCTGACTCACAACACAATGTGATATATATATATATATATATATATATATTGCAACGGTTCTTTTTCTTTTGTTTGTAACTTCTCGCGGCGTCGTCGGATTTTCCCTCAAGTCGACTTTTCTTGCTGCTTGCGTTTTCTTGTTTCACCTCGAAACGGTTATCGTGCGACGTCTAGTTCTCTTTCGCGACCCACGAGGCTTTCCGTGCCACGCCTCCCGAAAAAGTCTCTTGAGTTTTTCTTTCCGGCGATTTTCCTTTTGCACTTTGAAGTTCCTTTGGAATTAACACACTACCCGCCATTTCGTGAAGTTTGCTGTATTCTTCTTTGAGTTGTGGCACTTGTAATTTATACGGTTTCTGAATTTTTTAGGTTAATGAATTTTCCGAAATTTATTTTCATATACTGGTGTCTTTTTACATTAATACATTCTCCTACTCTGACTTTAGTTCTTAGGAACTTTAAAACTTCAATTTTCTTTTTGAACCTGACTTTAAGGTATGAAAACTCTAACCCTTTTTTTCTAAAATCATATTTTAATTTGTTGTTTGTTTTAATCTAAAACTTTTCATTCTCTATTACATTTTATACTTTAACTTTACTGAACTTTATTTTTTCATACTTGAATGACGTCTGAACTTCGCCATTTTAGCTATTTTCTAAAATATTCCAAATTCGTTAATAACTCGTTTAACCTGTATTCTAAGTCTACTTTTGTAGAAACCAAAAGTATCTTTCTTTTCGTATTTTGAAAAAAATTTTAATTTCCTTTCTTTAAACTTTAATTAATAAACATCTTTTAATATTACGATTTTGGAATTGCATGGTTAACACACCCGTGTTAAGCGTGATGCGTTTCCAATAGAAAAAAACCGAATACATAATATTCCTGGATCCCGGTATTCCCTAAGAAATCATTAAATAGAGGCTAAGTTATTATTAATTTCTGGACAAGCTAGAGTCCAACAGTCAGATAATGGTTAACAGATAACGCCACGCTCGCCCCAACTTGTCCAAGGTTGCACTACATACGTTCAAGATTCCCTTGCTGGCCTAGAAATATCGTTTATCACAATTGTTTTTTAAACCTAAATTTAAATGAATTACACGGGTCTCGCCCGTTGTAATATATATATGTATATACATATACATATTAGTACTTCTTTTTTTTTAAATAAATTAATGTGTAAAAATAATTCGCACAATTTGGTACTACAATTTGATATAGTGATCTCAGTATGAAAGTTTATATTAGCTAAGCACATTTTCGAATTAATACATTAAATGAAGATCCTCCGAAGGCATCTAAAAATGCTTGCTTGTCACCAAGAAGATGTTAATATTTCTATTATCGCAGCTCAAACGCAAATTAATTTGTTTATTTGTTAGAAACAATATTTTGTATCATCTAAATAATATATGTAGTTATAAAGTTCATTAACGCCCACAAATCGATTTTACTTATTTTATGTTTCTTTTATCGCTCCAGTAAACATAGATTGCAGTAGATTAGTTACAGTTTGAATTATTAAACCACTATGTCATGTATTGAGTCAAGGGTAGAGCTCTTATCTTAATTGGTTAGGTTGGCCAATTAACAAGCAGTAGTTTGATGATGATGATGTTTAATGTTTAGACGTTTAACCCTGCAAAGAAAATTGCATTTGAATTATTTGTAGGATGTGAAATTATTATTTTTATTTGATAACTAGGGTAAACCCCTGCGTGCTCCGCAAGCCAACCCCGTTGGAACCTTCTATCACAGAGGATATAAGTTTATGTCCTCTGTGCTTCTATGCACATAATCATGTTGTGTTTTCTTTAAAATAAAGGTACAGGATTATTAATAACCCCAAAGCTAAGATGTTACATAATGTTAAATGTTATAATTACTTTAACTAGCTCAGAAGCTTTAAATAGCTTAGCCATTTATTAAATAACGGATGAATTAATCATATTGATTAATCAAATAATCAATAATCAAATAATCTCAACTAATGATGTAGGTTTCATCATACATTACAATTCATTACTCTGAACAGTGTTTGTAAATGATTCTTTTCCTGGAAATTGTCTTTTTGGTTTTACTCGCTTTCTAAATCGCTAAAGATGAGGCAAAACTTTGAATGAAAGAAATGGGTAATATTTAATTTATGCCGTCAATAATTTAACTACTGAAGATGATTTTATTAACTACGCAGTATTGATTTACTAATTAAATTATGTGTTTATTTCAACTAAACTTCTAATTGACCACCCTTGTTTAGTTTAATAATCATGTTTTGAATAAATATACATTATACTATTAAACGCTAATCGCATTTCAGCGTTTGAAAACTATAACTTTCGTTTTTGTTTAAAATAATCCTTCTAGTTTTGTAGAAGAAGGGATCTCCCGAGTCAATGACA
>JAGFPH010003594.1:117967-128981 GCA_018207615.1 Philaenus spumarius | reverse complement strand
ATTAAAAAACTACACTACCCCTGAGTAATATAGGCTATAATTCATTTTGATAAAATATTTTTGTATTTCAATACTTTATAAATTTAGTCGGACAAAATTCTTAGGTTAGGCCTAGACTGATGAATTACCATAGCAATTATTATTATTTCCTTGTTTTTAGAAGACAAATACGCCTGTGAAGTTTCGGACAGTCGAAGCTGGACACCTGTATATTTATTTAAGTATACTTATTTTATTTTATACAAAGCAGATGAAAAATATTGTAATATTTTTTTTATTTATGACTATATTTAATTTGTTTTATTTGACAATCGATTATTTGCCCTTCAGTGTAGTGTTTCTAAATCAATTTAATTAATTATATTAAAATTAAGGATGAACAATAAAACACTCTTATGCTTTATTATTGGTATTGTCTGACAACATTTATGAAAATTTCGTGACGTTTATGTCAATATGTCATCTTGACCTTTCTATTACTATCCCATTGCGTGTCAGTTAATATTTGTTATTGTTAAACTACTCTAGGTAATGTATACAAATATCAGTCGTTTACAAGTTACCAACAGAAGTTCAGGTCGTAAGTTGTGTCCGTTTGGAAACTTTACATTATTATAAACACATCTTTTGATAGTTTATGGAGGGTAAAATTGTGTCATATCCGCCTCTAAACCCTCTAAAGTGGTTCGGCAAAGCAGTCGCCATATGGCCTAGCGACGGTTCTACGTATCTGAGATGGTTTTATATTTGTTACGGCATTCTTTGTTTCTCGGTCACTGTGTTGGTCGTATATTTACAGTGCGTAGTCTACAATGGAAGAAACGCGAACACATCTGTAATAGTTTCCCTTAGTTATTCGATTCAATTAACTTTCTTGTTGCTGACACAACTGTCCACACTGATTACTTGTTTCTTAACCAAGAAAGAGATTGAAAATATATTTCATGAATTGACGACCGTTGATACAGTTTTGTCAGAAATAATGGAATCGGAGCAAGACGTTAAAGAGACGTACACATCTCAGTACGTCATCATGATCGGGATAGCGTTCATGTTCTTGCCCAACTCTTACGCTTATATGATGTCATTCGGTTCTACGTTTGTAGGTTTAGCTTTTTTAGTCGCTGCTCTCCGTGGTACGTTTATTGTTGTCTTGTTCGCGTCCTTCGCAGGAATAGTACGGAGTCGGTATCGTAGTATCAACACCCAGCTGTGTCTACTGCAAGACTTGCCCTCGACTACAGCTGTACTGAGAAGACTGAAGAAGTTGACCAAAGTACACGGCAAACTGAGTGGCATAGTTCGTGAGATCAACTCTGCATTTGCTGTACAACTGTTGATTTTCATTTTCGTTATAGTAATTGGCTGCGCTACGACGTCACTGATCTGTCTACAGATAATCAAGGCTCAGTCTGCTATGGGAACTTTTGAAAATTTGAGGGTCTTCTTCTCTTTTAAGTTGGTCTCTTTGTTGTTAGTTTTCACTGAGTTTGGTCACAATGCCGCCGTGGAGGTTTGTTTAGCAATAATCAATTGTTTTATTTAAGCACTTTATTTACAATTATAACTGTAGGAACATATAACATTTTTAGTTTTAATTGTACTGTTGGATTCTCATTTTACCAATTTTATAAGAGAAAATATTAATGTGTGTAAAGAAGGTATTGTAGATAAAAGATTACTCTTTTACAACTGAAAATATCATCTTTTTATTATACTCACAACTAAACAAAAATAAATACATTTAAGGTAGACGAATAACAACTCGGTTCTTGCGACACACTGTCTCATAGATTACCAACAAGCCAATGGATTGGCTCCACATAGAATACATCCAAACATAGAAAACATAATATAATGTTCTTTACAAACATATCACAAATAAAACCTAAACGTTAAATGAAAATGAGAAAAAATATCAGAAAAGTTATAAAACGTAGTAGTTTTAAAAACAATTTGAATTAAATTGAAATAATGGTTCTTAAATGATAACTTAAACAACTCTTTTGAAATTACGAACTACAAGTGATTTAACATTTCCAATAATAAAAAACTTTAATGATTTGATGAAATAAAAAAAAACATCAATCACGAACTGATATTATTGTTTGATTTAACAGAACTGATATTGTTTAGTTGTTCATCTATTTACTGACAAATTGTAAGTATACTTACTCTGCTTAAAGTGTTAAATATGATATCCAGAAGTTTAACTCATGCTGTATTTAAAATGCTATTTCATTTTTCATTTTAAAGTTTTGCTCACTTAACATACATGATTAAAGCTGATGTCAAAGAATCTTGAAATCTAAATTTAAAAAGGATTTGAGAAAACTCAGTTCTAGTATTCGTTCCGGGTCCCTCCTCCCTATAGATGAACGTTATTTTCAATAACTGGTATTTTTTACTGATATCAACAGGTAACCGTTATAACTGGTTAGTTATCATTTATTTCTAGGACCGGTTACTAGACTAAAATTAAATTAATAATTTTAACTCATAATTTCGCTTTGAAATAATGTCGAATTCATTATTTGCTAACGTATAAGTTAAATTGGAATTACTTTATAAGATTGAATAAAATATTATAACTAATATGCTCGCAAAATGTAGTAAACGTTGCCAATGCAGAGTAAAAATCAGTTTTGCAGAAACGGAAAACTTTTAAGCAGTCCAAAAATTTCAATATTACACAAATTATTAATTACAACACAATTAAAAAGTTCCCGGTGTTAATTAAAGTAAAACACGCATAACTGCTTCATAAGTTCAAAGGTAATTAAACAGTTATAGGTATATTGAAAGGGTTAAAAGTAGTTGCTCTTCAGGAAGAACAAGAACGTCTTGAACGTAGAAGGCCTGGGAAGATTTAGAAATTACAGTTACAAAATAACCTTATAAATAACTGTTATTCGTTGGTGAAAAACAACCTTTTGTTTCATCTTTACTCCTTACTCTTATTTTTAGTTGTACTCGTAGGTAAACGTGGACAAACATACATTTATTCCTCTCAGTTTTTGAAGTGATAATTTCTATTGGCCCGTTGGACACTTTCGCTTGACTATGATTCTGAAATTTCGCGTCACGCAAACTTTATGCCTAGACACAAGTCAGAGCGTGAAGAGGGAATATGCTATACATATTATATTATATAGACAAGTAAGCGCGTGGTGAGGGAATAGACGTTTACATAGTATATAATTATATGTTATTATAATATTATAATAATAATTATCCCTTACATATTGAATTATTCTTAGAATTCTATATAGAGTGCATGCACTAATACCTCACTCAAAATCATTAGTCTCTAAATAAATACTGTTTACATTATAATGATCACTATTTTTCGCATACTTATTACAATTATAATAATATTACTATATTGTAATATTATAATTATTATATTGTTATATTATAAGATTATAATTATTCAATTTCAAAATATGATATAATATTTTTTGACAATATATTGTTTTGTGTAATTTGTTGACCTTTATTCTCGTCTAATATTAATACTGGTAAAAATAAAAATCGGTCATAGAAGTTATCATTTTCAACGTGTTATCTTAAGCACGCCTAATGTTTTTTTACAGTTTAGTTATATAACAACCTTTAGTTTTGCCCTTTCTCAAAACTCTTGTTTTATTTTCATTACACAATTAATTTTAAATGTCCCTACAAAAAATAAAAAATACTAGAAACTAATGTTAAAACCAGAATAACTAAACTATTAATATTCATACAAAAACTTAACAATTTTTTTTTTTTCCAAGGCCAGTTTTTGGCTTAACCGTAGTATAAGTCGAATTTTAAAACTAATAGCATTTTGCTAGAAGCAAATTAAATTGTAAACAAAATTGTATTCTTGATTTTTTCCATATCTCTAACGGTAAGCTCATAAAATGGCCGTAAACTTTGAATTTGTTAAAAATTGTCCAAGTTTTTGTATTTCAACCATGTTTTTATACGTTTATTCTAAACCAATTCAAAAGTGTTCCATAGCTTTTTTGTATATAAAGGTTTAAAGAATTCTTATATGCCAGTAAAAAAAATTATTGAAGTAAAATGAAGAAAGTTATTAGCTCAAGAAACAATCACGTACAGTAACGAAAGGGAAATGTTTAACTTTAGGCCTACGTAAAAAGTAGTAAAAATTAAGGGGATTCGCCACTATTAAGAGGTTTTTTTTTAATTTTTATATTTTTAACTTTGTAATTATTTTTATATGGTTTAATACAAGTAAATAAGTGGGTTTTTGGAGAAACATTTTTTTTTTTTACCATATATGTATTTTTATTTCAGGTTTTGGGGATTTTTTAACGTTTTTCGGGTTATTTTAAAATTTTGAATAACTTTTTCGTTTTTCAACTAATTGGAATCTTATTTTTTTATTTTGTAGAATTTGAGGTATAGAAACTTTTTGTAAATGGAAATTGCAATATCAGTTCCAGAAAAAATGTTATAAAGCACCAAACATAGGTAAAAATAATTTTTCTATGTATATTTACATATTTATTTTTATTTTGTTTTATTTTTAAGTTAGACTGTTTTCCATTTTCAAAAATCTTCTATTTATATTGACAAATAAGTGGTAAAAATTTCAAAGGCCTAGGTGCAATACTTTAATATTTATTCAAATTTATGTACAACCAGACACTGTAAAACCAATCTTGCGGGAAACAACGATCAAAGTCAAGACACTGAGTTGAACTGGACTTACACTCTAGAATTCTCCTGCTCCATATGTGAGTCCTTCATTGGCCCTCCTTTTTTCTTCTTCAGCTAGTTGGGCAGCTTTTACAAGTCTTCTAAACTTTTTGAATTTTTCGGTTGACCTGACACTCCGTTGTTGAAGGCGCTGCATATCTCTCTTTCGAGCGAAGTGCACGGTTTTTCTTCCAGGTGATACTCCAGATTTCTCAAGAAAGTTTGTCATTGTAATGACGTATCCTTCATTATATATACATATGCCTTCTCCCACTGCTGCATCAACTCTTCTTTTGGCTGTGAAAGTTACTTTGGGGCATTTGCTCCATATTAGGCTGTGAAGAGACTCGTTAGCATTTTGCGTTTTCCCCTGTGAGCAACGTTTGAGAAGATAGTCTGTGGAAAGGCGCATGTAAAGGGGCGACACATGCTTGTAAACTAAGTCATTTAGGGGTGTTTTTATGCACTCAGCATGTTTCCTTGGTGCCACTTCATTTGATATGTCCCTCTGGTAAAAGCACCAGCTTTCTTTGCTGGTAGGGCATTTATCGTGACGTGGCTTCTCATCTGTTGATCTGCAATGGTCCAGGGAGGCAAGTATTGCATCTCTCATTTTCTGAACGTTGTCTAAGTTATTTATGATAGCATTTCTGTAATATTGAGTCAGCTTGTCGATTGTTTTGGCCTTGAGACTTCCATGTGACTTTCCGCCAAGGGTTATCTTTTTTATTTTACAATTTGTTAGAATTTTCCTAAGTCCAGTTCCTAAACGTTTCGCCACATGGTTCACGCATTCTTGTTTTTCAATTTTTATGTCATCACCATATATGTTCAATGCACTTACGTGATCAAAGGACTTGGCATCACCATCAGATATTACACTTACATATCTAAAGCCAATGTTTTCGGACCTTTTCCAAAGCCGTTCTGCCGCTTCGGTCTCCATCGCACCCGACGAACCCACATAGTTTGCTTGGCAGTTTGGTTTGTGACTGGTGGACCATTCTTTATACTCTGCAGATTGTTCATCAACTTTACACTTCTTCTTCTTCTCACACACTCTGCAGTATTTTGACAAAACTTCAAAATCTATTACTAACCCCGTAATAACCTCTATCACACAGCCAACTCCATATTTTGAGGTGAAACCTCTCTTTTGCCACGAGCCATCGTAACTTACTGCAATATTGATGGGCTTTACAAGATCTAACTTATTTTCAACTTCAGAGTATGCTTTCATAACTTCTACTCTAGCGTTTTTGAGGCACTCCTCTGTACAGAGTTTTACAACTTCAGTTAGTTGGCGTGTGTGTCGGTCGTAGGCCGAGTGGTTCAAACATGGCATATTCATTCCCATTGAAAACGTTTGCATAGCCATGTGACCTTTCCCAAAAGAACTGAAAGTTTTCACCATCCTTCTGTTTATATCAAAAGGTTTCAACTTATTTGCATTTCCAGTAGGCTCACTTTCAATTCTTTCTGATGTTGTGAAGATATTTACTTCTTTACAGGAGTTACACTTGATTGAGAACTGTTGTGCAAATCCAAATACACTGGACACTGTAACATTACAATTTACATCAAGGCAGTGTTTGCAAGGAATACCTTCAAAAAACTTAGAGAGAGCCGACACATCAACTAAACAATAAGAAGGCGCGTTGTCGCACTGCTTAGCGGGAGTCTTATATGAGGAAACAAGTTCAAAACCCGTAGGCCTAGCTTTTTTGATAGGAGGTTCTTCGGAACTATCTAGACATACTTCAGGACTCACTGCAGCATCACTCACAACTTCTTTACTAGAGCCAGATATTACACCATCATCATTAGAAACAGGCCTATCTTCATTTTCAGTTGACTCTAAATTAGCTTCCTTACTTTTGTCCCACCTCTTTGCCATGTTTTCTCTGGTTAGAGCTGCCCTCTTGGTTTTAGAGGATTTTACCCTACCCATTTCCAAACCTAAGATCACTAGGCCTAGTTCAATTTTATAAGTTACTAAAAGCAAAGCACAAGTGTACACTAATCACAATTATTCAGTAAAAATCAAACTACACGATGTCGATTCGTGCTAAACTTCGGTTTTCACAAAGTAAAAATACTAAATTATCACTTAGAATAAATTCACACCAACAATAACAGCTTCAGATAAACACAAACATAACCTCATCATTCTTTATTTTGTAGCAGACAGAAACAGCTGAGTAATATTTCAGCCAGATTGCAGGTTAGCCAACATATTATAAACTAATAGTATATTGATGTTGGGTATATGATATAAATTAATTATAATGATATAAGCTCTTTTATGAACTAATACTTATTCCTATAATTTAAAATAGGCCTACATTTTGAAAATTATCTAAAAACATGTGGTGAACAAACTTGTATGTAAAATAAAACTTTTGTCAAAAAAACGAAAAACCGCAAAATGTAGTAACTTTTTATTTAATTTCTTTACATATGAAATAATGATTAGAATGACCTAAAATTTTGTACACACACTCACAAAAGTATGTATATTAAGAAAAAATAATAATAAAAAAAATGAAAAAAATTCAAAAAAATGGCTTTTAATAGTGGCGAATCCCCTTAATGTAATTTTTTTTATAAATGTAAAAAATTTTCGTAATTTAGTTCTTAATAGAACTGTATAAAAATATTTATCAATTTCAAATTTCTTATTTTGAAAACACCAGTTTTTTAAGTTCCTACCACAAGTCTGCTAACAAAACTAGGCCTGTTTTGAATAGTAATTTAGGAATATATCATTTGTCCAAAAATGACATATTATTATAAGAAAGTGTAGAGGACAAATCAAAGAATTGAACTATATACCTGTAAATTATCATTGTAAATTTCATAAAAGTATTTGACTTAGCTTTACTTGAATTACAAAATGAGACGAAACAAATGAAACCCCTCGGCGATAAAGGACATACAAAAAATGACCGTAGGACCCCGTGGGAAGTGTTAGTGCACGGGTTGAGATCACTATCACGACGTTTTAACATAGTTTGTTTTCATTATTTCTAATACTGGAATATAATATGGAACTGAAGTTAAGTTATGATACATTATTAAGTTTGAGTTATTTAAGTATGTAAATATTCAATTGTATGTTGTCTCTCTATAACGCGATATTTTTAGCTATCTTACGCATTATTAACCTAAATAAAACACAATGCCTCTAAAAGAAAATCTTTAGCAGTTAAAGCTCAAGAAAAGAAATAAAAACGAGAACTAGAAATCCCGGAATCGCGGGAATTGTAAATAATGTTTCACTGGCTAAACCTTGTGCTTACTTCCTTACTGGCACACTATTTTTAACCTAAGCTCAAAACCACATTTGTTATTTCAACGAGCGAGGTCTACTGTTCACAGAACTACTAGTAATAATAAATAAACAATAAAATAATTCGACCACGCACCTGACGTGAGTTGACCAAATTTCCAAAATTAAGTTTATATACCTATGTTTTAGGGTTTCAACCAACAATTTGGGAAATAATTAGGTCTATTCACGACGGTGCTGAATAGCTGCAAAATTGTTCGCACTCCATTCCGCATATTTTGAGTAACTTCAATACACAAAGCATTGCGTGCTTCGCACGCCATTCCGCATCTTGGGAGTATCTTTAATACACAAAGCATTGCGTGCTTCACACGCCAACCCTCGTATTGGAAAATCTTTAATACACAAAGCATTACGTGCTTCGCACGCCATTAAGAATATTGGGAGTATCTTCAACACACAGAAAATATTTCGTGCTGAGCACGCCAACCCCCTTATTACGAAAATCTTTAATACACAATGCATTGCGTGCTTCGCACGCCAACCAAACGGTAGAATCCACCACATGGCTTTGAACCGGGTACGTATATGGTATTTTACGTTTTGATCGATTTTGGGCTAACCAAGCAAGCTATAAGGTCGCGTAAAAAGTACAAAATGTGCAGAATAAAATCCTACATTTATATTTGTAGAAAATACTCAAAAACAAATTCATTATCGTAGAAAAATCTAAAAAAATAATTACTTCCGATCAAAAAACGTGCTTCCGATTATTGGATTTGTTTGGCTAACTAACTCGTCCAAGCGACGTATACAACCAACGTGTGTACCCAATTTGAACCAAATCGGACTTAAAATGCGGCAGCTAGAGTGCGAACACATATATACATACATATATATGTATACGATCTTTAATGACACCCCAAAACGTGTTCTGGGGACCATGTTTGGTGTTCATTTTCTACTCCCAACCTTGGGTCTTACTTGGGTCTTTTCTTATGGAAATTCGCTAATAATAATAATAATAATAGGTGTTAAAAGTTTTACTGTGAGGTCGAAAATTCCCAGGGCCACTTTAGCCGAAAGAGCTGGACGGGGGTCTCCTTAATCCCCATACCACCGGTCTAGCCTTAGTAGAAAATATTATATTTGTGCCCTTGGATATAAGTAGTGTGGGTGGAAGCGGTGATCTGGAGCCGCACGCATGCTCATTAGGGCAGTTGCGCTTGAATATAGGTATTTAAGTGAAAGTAACTGTTCCTGGATCCTAACGCACTCGCAGTAGAGCCAGAACTGTTTTATACAATACAGAGATAAAATAACATTGTGACCAATGAATGATGAAAAAGAAACGCTTAGAAATAAACCAGTTTGTAGAAAAAAAAGTAGCAAGTAACTGTAATAGAATCTGAATTTCGTAACTTTTTAATGGTTAACTGTGTTGTTATAATTCACATTTCTAAAGAAATAAACCTTTAAGTTTATGAATTATTGAGGTTGCACTAAGTTCTTTCTTTGTATTATAGAAATTTGTAAGTAAACCTAATGCAGTTAATAATATGTATAGGGTAACAAGGCTGTGCTACTAGTTCATAGACTACACCAACGGAACTCACACGAAAGCATTCTGCATGAGGTAAGCATGGTTGATAGTGTAATGATAGCTCGATAAAAGAAACTTCAGCTTAACCAACGTAACAGTGGAAAATAAGCATGTCTCAGTACTACGATAATCTAACTATTTTCACTTTAAGTAGACTTTCTATATTAGTGTGGAAGCCGCGGTAGACAACGCCAGCATTTACAATTCACTAAAGGGGCACTGAAGTCGTTAGTTTTCTCCAGATCTATTCCTCACTCGTATGGAAGTAGTGACGTGTCTCTAGATGCGAATGCTTAACTTACTATAAGGTAAAAGCTCTACTCGCAGAGTCACTACTTTTCTCTTCTATTGATTATGGTTGGATCGATTATGGTATTAGTTTTATTTTGAACACCAATTTACAATTAAATTAAATGGTTCAAGCTTGAATCCCGCAGATGACAGCCAACCTTGGCCCTTCTTTTTAAAATAATTTACCTTACTTATATAATAATAAGTACAGCATTCAATTAAAAGAATAATTATGACAGTCTGTATTACTTTTTTGTAATTCAAGTAGTTTACTTTACTTTATATGACGCGTTTCAGAACTCGTTTCATCTTCAGATTGTCGTTCTGTTGAGGTTATTATTACGTCAAAATAAATTACAGTACAACATAACGGATATACACTCGCACAATAACACAATATCCCACCATGTGTGCACAGCATTTCCGTGCGGTTTGTTTTAAACGAAAGACAATATTGTCATTATTAACATAAAATATAAAATATTATTTTTATTTCGTCGTTATTTTTAAAGGCACTTTTGGTTTTTTAGTTTTAGGTTACAACTCACCATTAACTATTTCTGGATATCTACCAAGCCGATTTTTGTGCGGTGTGTTTTAATTAAAAGAAAATGTTGTGAGAAAATATTATGTTTTCCATAACATTATCAAATGTTATGGAAAATAATTTTTATTACATCGTTAAATTTAAAAGTGCAATTTTTGGATTTTATTGATTTATTTTCGATATTTCATGTATATATTGGTTTTAGTTGTGC
This sequence comes from Philaenus spumarius, assembly GCA_018207615.1. Taxonomy (NCBI): domain Eukaryota; kingdom Metazoa; phylum Arthropoda; class Insecta; order Hemiptera; family Aphrophoridae; genus Philaenus; species Philaenus spumarius. The sequence continues at coordinate 118,327 of JAGFPH010003594.1, read as the reverse complement.
TTCCTAATATAACTTTCATTTGTATACTTTTGTTTATCAATATAGGCCTATCTATACATATAAAGCGAAATACCACTCACTCACTCACTCACTGACTCACTCATCACTGTTTCTCAAAAACTACCGAACGGATTGAAATGAAATTTGGTATGTAGCTTCCTCTAGGGCCATAGGTGCTCACTAAGAAAGGGTTTGAAAAAATTCGAAATTTTAAGACGGGTTTGGGGGGATCAAAGTTATTAAATCACGATTTCTTCAAAACTACTGAACGGATTGGAATGAAATTTGGTATGTAGTTTCCTCTAGGGCCATAGGCGCTCGCTAAGTAAGGGTTTCAAAAAATTCGAAATTTTAGGGGGG